>OX578145.1:9503190-9629409 GCA_951213105.1 Amaurobius ferox
TCTTCTTCAGGATAGAAAGAAGCGCAACCTTCACTCGTCAGAGCTGGATCTGCAACTGATATTAGAACAACAAATGTGACTGAAGCAGGAAATGAGGGTTGCCAACGGCGAGAGGAAGAAAAGAAGAAATTCGGCGAGAGGAAATAAAAAAAATACATATATATGTACTTTTCGTGCAGTTTAAACTTCTTTGAATTCTACATCACAATATACAGTAATTGACTTGCCATCCATCGTTCATTGTTTTCAGGACCTGTTTAAAATATCACAGACTAATCCAGAGAAAAGATTTATAAACCCATCCGCTGATTTATTATAAACATTTTTATCGAACCCATGTCTTAGATTTCTTGAATAAATTTAGGTATTCACCGCTACCGATCGAAACCCACCTCAAGGCCACTCCTACGCACTTAGGAAGGAACTTTTCTCCGTACGCCATTGAAGATCCCAAATTTTTCTCCTACCGGAGTGGGGCGTACCGCGTTGACTGAATCTATCGGCGTCGACTGAAGCTAATTCCACGCACGAGAAGCTTTACAGTTTTAAATCTCGCCGATGGGTTTCGGACTAATTGAGGAGGTCTGGAACGCTTTAAGACACGTCTGCTCATACTCTTAAAAGCTATCATTATTCATGCCTGTGCAATCCTTGTAGAGATTTGGACTAGGAGTATATTTAGATGTGATTTCCTACCATACACGTTGCTTTTTTTTTTTTTTTTGCGTTTCCACGAGAAGTCAAAATGGGATTCGGTATTCGTATTATTTATAAGTGGTGTTCCTCTATTTAGGGCCCGGACAATTTGTTCTAGTATAATATATATATTATGCCTGTTGCGTTTGGAAGATTAGAAACATTGCTGGCATTTACTGTATCAAACTAAATATTAAACTAATTGTTTTCTAAATATCTACATACTGTGTAAAGACCCTTGTGTTCCAACCGGGAATCGAACCCTGGATCTCCGAACTGGCAAACCGACGCTCTACCGTTGAGCTATTGGGACGATATTGCAACATCTTATCTTTGAAGTGGACTCTGCATTCTCCATCCTTTAATGTCAGATTGGCGTGCAACAGATAATCTGACTGACCACCTCCTGTTATTTTTTCTCAGGTTAGCCTCTTGATACTACTAATTTTACCCAGCTTATAGTATCCTGCGTGGTCGTTATCCTCTCAATTTGAAATCGGTGCTCCATACCCCAAAGTCCGCTAAGGTCAGTCATGCTAGTCATACTAAGGGCACTTTCAGACCTCGGACGTTTTTGCATTAACTTGCAGGGTAAATTCGTTCGGGTGCCATTGTAAAGAACCTTGCTGCCCCAACCGGGAATCGACTCCTGTATCTTCCGACTGGCCAGTCGACGCTCTACCGTTGAGCTATTGGGACGATATTCCGAGCCCTTATCTTTGAAGTGGGCTCTGCAACTGTATTGATTTAGATGCCCCCGTTGTTTTTCTTTACCTAAACCAGTCACATTTTGTTTCAACTTAATAAATGACTAAGCTTTTCTGCAATTAATTACGTCCAAAAAGACTTTTTTTGACTTCTCCCCCCCCCCCCCCAAACTGCCTTTTTAAGCGATATTTCACCGTCCTTCTCTACCATTTGGCAGCACAACACTCTCGCACCCAAGACACGTGTTTCAGCCACAGTGTTACAATCAGAGTTAGATAAAATAACAGTGGGACCGTTTTGTCCTCCCCCCCCCTTCTTTCTGTCTTCACTTCGCTTCTTTCCCCCGTTTTCATTCAGCCTGTCAGCGAAATATGATAAATGGAGTGCTGAGCGACTGCGCCATTTTTCCTTATTCATGCATTTATTCATGGTGTGATTATTTCTCGAATGTTTAGGTTTTAGATACGTATTTCTCTGAGTGCGAGGAGTAATTGTTACGGAAGTTTAAATATGTGGTGAAATGGGGGTCCCCTTTTGTCGCTTTTTAAAATGTCGCAAATGAAAGGGAGAATTTCATCGTTCGCAGAGGCCTCTGCGAGAGTATCCCGCTATCGGAATACGAGATTAAGTATTTTCTACAGCAGCATGCGACTTCTTCTAGTCATAACTGCAACCGTGAATTATATTAATACAGCGATTTTTCAAGAACTTGTCTCGAGTTTTCGGGGATTCCATTACTTACTGCTATTACATGTGAGGAATCAACGCGCGAAGTGAGGAGGTCTAGGGTGCAGAGAAAGAAGGATGCATTGTGGTGGAGAAAAATGCAAAAGTGCGAGGCTTTGCTGGATTAATGAGAAAATATATTTCAAGGATTTATAATCCTTTAAACTTTTGAGTTGCTGACAATGAACTGTTGGACTGAAATCCAATTGAAATTGTTGAAATAGTGATGCAAATACCAGGGGTGTGCAGAAGGATGAATATGAAAGTTAGCGAGGGGACTCGCTACTTCTGTGACTGACTCCAAGTTTAGTTAGATATATCCTAATATAATAGCTTTATAACAGACATTTCCTTTTCATCTCGTTTTACTCCTTTTCCTAGCCACAGATTATTTAAACTTTTCGTTATATTTTAGTTTTCTGAAGAATTTTAGGTGTTAGTTTCTGATTAGTTTACCTTTCAAAAGCATTTCCCCCCTCCTTCCCCCTAAAAAAATTTCATTTTTATTAATATTACTGGTACCTAAAATGATCTTTGCAAACATAAAAAGAATATTTCCCCATATTTTGGTGTTTAACGACTTAAAACTGGTTTTTGTAGCTTCGAAGTATCATTTGGAAAGATTTTTTTTTCTGGCGAGTTGTCTGCCGTTTAGAGGCTAGGTAAACATTGATGGAAGTAGTAAATTGTTTCACATTGATTTTGCATCATATGCACTGATACTCGATTTTTCTGTTTTCAGTTACCCCCACCTCATCCCTCGCCCCCAAAATTCATTCAATTATGTTAAACAATCATTAAGAAATCGGTGTTTTTATTTATGTAAATATAATTTTAGAAACCAATATGTGTATATATATAATATATATATATATATACACTGAGTGAGCGAAGGGGTGATGCATCAAAACTATTGAGCATTTTTACTACAGATAGATTCTTTGCTTTGGTGTCATTCGATCCACCTTAGCTTTGAGACTAAGGGAAAAATCTGAAATCTCAAAAATTTGAATTTTTTGAATTTCAACGGTACAAGGGAATTATAAAGAATCGCAAAACTACGTTGCTTAATTTTCGAGTACTTCCACTTTAGCTAGAACCTTAATTTTAATCTTATTCAATCTGCCACGGCTTTCAGACCAACTAAAAAATCCAATATTTTGAAAATTCGAATTAGGAATGACGATGCAAAGGAATAATTAAAATATTCAAAACTACTTTTCAAAATGTTCGGGAATGTCTACTCGAACTAGAATATCGGTTTGGGTCTTATTCGATCTATCTCAGCTTCCAGATCAACGAAAAAATAAAAAGTAAATAAAATTTCGAATTAGAGGATGAGAATACTAGAGGATTTTCATAAAACTTTGCCTCTCAAAAACAGTAACTGCACAATTTAATACCATTTTGCAGTCCAAAATTTAAACTGGTTATTAACAACTTTAATTTACTGCGTAGGTGTCACATTGGGCGTCCTCTAGCCAGTAAGACACGCGAGTGACATGACTAGTATATGTATTTATATAATCCTTGTTTCCATGTACATGTAAGAGAAGTTTAGTGTTGCTCATAACAGCAAGGGCTGCATTTACTATCTTTTATTATACGACTTTTCTTCTAGCTAATATAAATTTTATATATAGCTAATGTATTGATTAATTTTACTTATATATATATATATATATATATATATATATATATAAATAATAGCAAAATTGTTGAATGCTTTATCTATAAGTGAAATGACGAAATTTTGCTGTAAATCTTTAATAGCATCTTAAAATTTACTTTTTATATTGCAAAGTATTTAATTTTGTGTTACTAATTGCATTTCTTATTTAGTTTAGTATAGAATACTTGCACATATTAAGCGTTGCCATTAGATGTGCAGACTAATTTATTTACCTAAATCTAACATAATAGATTTTTTTTTAAATAATCGAAATGGATAATCTAAATTTAGAGCCATGTGATATAACATTTTTAAATAAGAATCTCTTTACATTTTTATACACAGGTCAGTTTGAATGTACATGTTAATAAATTATGGCTGAAAATCATTTTTTTTTTCACTGCAGTGCGTTTCGATGTAATTTTAAAAAATTGTAATAGGCGATACAAAAATGTTTCTGATATATAAATTATCCCAAAGCCAGTTATGGTGATTCGTTCCCTAGTAAGCAGCCTTTAATCGGAACTTTTATACTTTCAGCATTGGGTAGCAATGTCTTATGTATAAATAGAAACAATTAGAAATTCCAGACCTGACAATTTTATACAGTTAAGAAACAGATTATTCCATCACTGTGCAAAGTTTGGTGGTTTCGTAAATTAAAAGTATGATTTCTGGAACATCCTAAACATGTTTTGGCAGACCTATACTAAAAGAGGCTAGGATCCGTGCCCATAATTGACGTAAAATTCTACGAATTTGACTTAATAAAAAATGTTTAATTGATTTAAAATTCTATTAGAACCTCTCATTTCTTCCTGCACGGTGCTAACTAGTTTTTTGTTTGTTAAAGCTACACATGAATATCTTTTAAGCCACTTCCAACTGCACTCACCTTAAGATTGATAATCAATAAATCAGGTTTCGGCTGAAATGTTTGACAGAAGATGTATGTATCTTTAGCAATAGGTGGTTTGCAACAAAATTTTGTGCCTCTTATTTGGTTTATTGCAGCCGATAGATATTTTTCGGAAGCAATTGATTTTCTCAATGACACCTTTTAGTCGGCATATGCATATTCTGTGATGAGCGCCTCCTGGCAGTTGCGAATGGGTGGATATCTTATACAGGAGCATATGCCTCCTCTTTCAGGACCATCACTACGCGTTTTTACTATCCATACAATTATGTACAGAAAAACAGTTGGGATGGAGTCAAAATTTCCACTCTATTATTTTGATATGCATAATTTTGATATATTTGATTTAAGTATGCTTAAATACGAATCAAATATATTTTCCATTATATATGTGAGTATCTGCTGCATTAATTGAGATAACTGAATGAAATTTTATACATTTCAATCAATACACACTTTGAAGTATTGCGGCTCAAGTAGCTTTTAACTGGGAGGATCTGTTCAAATACTTAAGTATAAAGTTTTCATTTGTTCATGTGCTTAACTTGGGCCCTTGAAGTTTTCAGCTTTTTCTTGTGCATGAACTATTAAATAGTTTCCAATCTGTGTGACACTGTCTCGGAACGTTAGATAGTCATTTCAACGGCAACACGTTCAGTAGTACTTATTCCGTAGCATATGCTTTATTGACTAAAACTGAACCAGGCATATCATTTGAAATATAGCGAATTAATGAAAATTAATGAACCATCTGAGTACAAGCCTTCAAAATAGACTGCAATGGAATCTGTCAGAACAAAATACAGTTCCATTCATAGCAGACGCACAGACAGGATCTCGAAAGGAGGGAGAGTGGGTGGTCAAATGAGTAGCTAACGGTCCTAAATATTATTTAGCCTGCAACAAGAATAGGAAACCAATCACCAAATTGGGAGCGAGGGGTTTGATCCCAGGACCAAAGTGTTGTAAGTTAGTATCATAGCGTTGAGCTAAAGACGTCTTCAGATCAAAGTATTTAATAATGCTTTAAGAGCGTTCGCTTCAGTACTGTCCCTCCCAATACCATAAAATATCGCCAAAGCGCTAAGTATTGGGGTTGCTAGAAAATATTTGAATTCAAAAGTCCCTTCCATAGCAATTTAACATAACGGGGAAATACTTGTCCAATGCCCTAAGAATGCAAAATCAGCTTGGCAGTGCTGGGCTTTCATCTCAGGGTCCAAACCTGGTAGACCAACATCATAGCGTTGAGCTAAAGACGTCTCCAGCGCAATGCTTTTATTTCTGACTTATGAGAGTTTGCTACAAGACAAATGAGACACAGTGGATTTGAATAGTCGAGATGTGAGGGCTGTAGCCTTTTTTCCCTCTTTCACTCATTAGGGGGTGGGGTGTCACTGTTCTCGGTAACCTTGGGATATTGGTTTTCAACTATGACCTGTGTATGTTACCTTCAAAAGTTTGAATGCAGTTTCCATTTGCATTTTGTATCCGTTTTCAGAATTACCATTTAACGTTGGACACATACATTCTGGAAAAATAACATTCAAATGTAATTTGAAATGTTAAAAGGTGATTTCTAGGAATTTACTAAGTTTCGACAGTTAAGAAATTTGATTGAAAACCCACTTATTTGTTTCATGAGCGCCGAAATATAGAATCAATAGAAATGTACATTTTCGAATTTTATTTAAATCTAGAGGAAAATAAATAAAGTAGCCGTAATTTTTTTAGAAAAAACGTAGGAGTGTGTACTTGTGTCTGGCATCAAGTATTGATTTCATACGTGCTGATTGTAAAATCAATGGGAACAAAGCATTTTCGGATAAAGTTTTGTTTGACTATTCCCGTTTTCAGTTTTGTTTTTATTTTTCTGCAATTTTGTGTACGGATGTCTTTTAACTTTGATGTTCTATCCACTCCCACCACACTATGTATTGCCTCTGCAATTATATGAAGCTTATATTGTTTGGAACGCCGAATCCGCGTTCCTAATCACTTTCGAGGGCTTAAGTGTCTTGCAAATTTTACAACGCCTTGATTAAAAATAATGCACGTGCACAAAATTTGTTCTAGCATTTTTTTGGCTATATATTTTTGAAATTTTAACGTGTTTACTTCCTTTTAATCACCTCTCTTTCATTAATATTAATACATACACTCACATCCAAAAGTTAACCATAGTTGCTGTTTATGTGAAAATTTCAGAAAATCTACATCGGAATGGAAGGAAACGCGGTATGCGGGTGTAACGTGATATGCTGGTGTAATTCGGTATGAAGGGTGAAGAAAACAATGCAAACAAGGATAATAACGACTTTTATTATCGGGTTGAAAAAGAAAGGGTCACAATGCGAGTGTCAACTTCAGTGAAATGGAATGATTAAAACAATGTGATGCTGCAGTTTAACACAGTGTGTGGGAACTTCGAGTAGCCACACATGCTGCACAACGATTTTCCATACTTTCGATGGGGGGGTTGGATGAGTTGTGTGCTCAAAGAGTTCCAAGTCTCACGGAGAGCAGTTTTCAATTCCGGTATGGAACTTGGTGGGTAGCGGAAGGCTTCAAGATGTCTCCCGAGCATATCCCACACATGCTCTATTGGATTCAGATAAGGAGAGTTAGCAGCCCACTGCATATGCTGGAAATCTTTGAAGGAAGTCGTTGACCAAGGCCATACGGTCAGGAGGCGCGTTATCATCCATGAATATGAAATCAGGACCAACAGCACCTTGAAACAATCGAACGGTAAGCTCAAGAACTTCGTCTCTGTATCTTTGACCGGTAAACGATCCCGTGTCAAAGGTGTGGAGGTCCGTGCGGCTGTCCATCATGACGCCTGCCCAGACCATGACTTCCTCAAACGGAAAAATGTCTTTCCGTGATGTTTCTCGGACGCGTCTTTCCATGATGTTTCTGAAAACGCGTTCCACGTTCTCCCCAGATCGACGAGAATCAGTTTGCAGGCTAAACCTGGATTCGTCACTGAACATGACATCGCCCCATTGTTGTCCACTCCACTGCCGATATTCCAAACTCCACTGTAAACGCGCGCGTTTCAGTGCAGACGTCAGGGGAATGCAAACTGCTGATCGTCGGGCATAGAAACCAATGTGTCTGAATCTTCTGTAAACAGTTTGTCTTGAAACAGTGACTCCTGTGGCAGCTGTCAGGGCTGAACCCAGTTGCCTAGCAGAACGGTACCTCTGACGTCGCGCAGTTATCACCAAATATCGGTCTTGCCGAGCGGTTGTTACCCTTGGCCGACCTGTTGCTGGTCGTTGGGTAACATCTCCAGTGGTTTGGAATCTTTGCAACAGTCTGGAAATTATACACTGAGGCACATTCAGAATTCGAGACGTTTCGATTTGGGATCGACCGGATTCCAGCATTCCAATAATTCGTCTATTCAAAAACATGTCTAGCTGGCATCTTTGTGACATATTTCGCCCTTTTTGATTGCTAACAACCCTCCGTACCACAGCAATTGCGAAATTATGCCTCAACTGACCTTTCCGTTCGAGGCAGTTTTATACTCGTTCTGACATGCACCGGTGCTTTGCGCATGTCGACGTCGACTGAACTGCTTTGCATATGTACAATGATTTACCTTCGTTTCAGGATTCTCCACAACTGATTGTGAACCATTGTATCCATTTTAATTCCGAATTTTTCGCATTTTACTAATTATGCTTAACTTTTGGACATGAATGTAAATTAGGAATAGGAAATGGGACTATCCAATTTCGAATGTTCGACGTGTTTGCACATTTTGAGAATCTAGGAAAACAAATCGACTCAACAAATTGACTCTAGCTTAACGGCTATGTGTATGTCTATCTGTGCAATATACATATCCACTCTTCAAGTATGTGATTTATTCTGGTAACACTTTGGAAATTAGATTTATTATGTGTTTTCTTGGTGTTCTGATTTTTGCACAAATTTAAAAAAGAAAATCAAAATAAAACTTACTTTGTTTCTAAATGGATAGAGAACACTTGTGATACAATAATAAACATGATTAAAATATCAATTACATAATTGTTTTATATGTTTAATTGAAAATAACGAGTGCAGCCCATATCTATATAAAAAATCTGATGTGGGCAGCACATGACTTTCCTTATATATGATAAAAATATAGGAGCTCGGTTGTGCATAGGTAATGGCACTCTGCCTCAACAATGAGAAAATATGTTATTATATCATTTTTCTTTATAAACAGCATAATTTTAATAAGGTAAAATGCTTACCTTTCTGAGCGAAGGGCGTAGGGCAATTTCACTTCGTTTCCCCTAAAGTCTTAAAAGAAATATCATTTTATTGTGTTTGGTTACCATCTTGATGTCAGGCGCTTGATTGAAAGAAAAAGATTATTTAATTAGATTCTGCATTTAAAATTACATAGAAGAAGAAACGAGCATTTTGCTCCGTCACAGTACAAAACATCAACAACACAGAACAGAACTTTTGGTTCGTATAAGTGTACCGGTAGTGTCTTATGATGCGCGCGCAGATCACACGATGTAAACACATTCCTTTTCTTGCGGAAAGGCGAGAGTCAGTGTTTTGGATTTGTCGGTCTTCCGTAGCGAGGAGAGATCATTTATTTCTAACAGTCCCCCTTGATCTCTGGAGCTGCATATCACGGCTGTAGCAGTTTGGATCTGTGCTTCAAAAATTCAGGCTTTGGCAGCGGTTTTGTCATCATGTCCGCTGTCATTAGCTTAGTTGGAAGATAACTCAACTGGATTACACCCGATTCCTGAAAATCTCTTATTGCGTGGAATCTGATGTCAATATGTTTGGTTCTTGACATGTACTTCGGTGATTCAATCATTTTTATACATGATTGGTTATCTTCGAAAATAGTAATCGGGAGCTGTTGAAGCATATCGAGATCTTTGAGTAGGTTGATTAACCACAGTACTTCTTGAACTGCGTTATCAGCGGATATATATTCCGCCTCTGCTGAGGAAAGCGCAACACATGATTGTTTTTTGCTTAACCAGTGTATAGGAGAATCATCAATTAAGAAAAGATTACCACTCGTGGATTTCCGATCCGTTTTATCGCTTGCCCAGTCGGCATCAGCGTATGTTGTAAGAATTGGTTTTGTCGTTGATTTTATTACCAAATTTAGATCCTTTGTATGATTTAAATAACTTATTAGACGCTTTACTGCGTTCCAATCCATTTGACGTGGTTTCTCATTTCTCCGACTTAAGATGTTTGTAGCCGCTGTGATGTCTGGTCTTGTGACCGTGGCAATATATAGAAGAGCTCCAATAGCTTGGCGATATTTGGTGTTATTAGGAAGCAGGTTTTCTTCTGTATATATTCTGTAAGCCTTTGATCTGTCGTCGTATCCGACAAAAATTCCTTCTTGGGCTTTTTCATCTAATTTTCCTCGTTTGCTTTTATGGATGTAGGAATAGGCCTTACAGCCAAAGACCCTTAAATGACGAAGATTTGGTTTCATACCAGTCCACATTTCGTACGGTGTTTTTGAATTGGCCTTTGTGGGAAGTCTATTTTGTAGGTAATTGGCAGTGTTTATAGCCTCTCCCCAGAATTTTTTGCCTAAATTTGCTTCTGACAACATAGCTCGTGTCATCTCGATTAGTGACCTGTTTTTTCTTTCCGCTACGCCATTTTGGGATGGACAGTGTGGCACGGGCAACTGGTGATGTATGCCGTTGTCACTTAGATATTCCTCGTATTCTTTACTGACGTATTCGCCGCCATTATCGCTTCTCAGTATTTCTGGTTTTTTCCCGAATTTGTTTGTCGTAAAAGCGATGTATTCCTTCAGTTTACACAAAACTTCACTCCTTTTTGATAAGAGATAGATCATTGTGTACCTGGAGAAATCATTAATAAATGTTAGCACGTATGATTTTCCTCCTATGGTGGGAGTTTGCATTGGTCCGCATACGTCGCTGTGCACAAGTTGTAGAATATGAGTCCCCCTGTTTTGAGTAGATTTGGGGTATGGCATGTCGGTGAGTTTTGATTTTATACAAGTTTCGCAATTTAGTTCATGTTTACATTCGTTGATGTTTATGCCTTCGGCTAACTGTTTCGATTTAATTTCCTTTATAGAGCCGAAGTTTTTGTGGCCCATTCTTCTGTGCCATAATGTAACACAATTGGGGTTGTTACAGTTATTTACCATATATGTAACATTTTTGTTTTGTGGTGTGAGCAGGTCTAGCTCATATAGGTTCTTTTTTATTTTTCCTTCTAAGAATACTTCATCATTGTAAGTTAACTGACAGTTGTCTTTAGTAAAAGTTACTTTGCATCCATGTTGTGTTGCTTTTCGTACGGAAAATAAATTAGCTTTCAGTTCTGGCACAAATAGTACTTCCTGTAGTGTTACTTGTCTTATCTCTCCATCCGAGGCTCGACTTTTTATTTTTACTTCGCCTGACCCATAGGCGGTTAAGGCTTTACCGTTAGCAACAATAACTTCAGATTTGTTTGCATTATTTATTTTAGTGAATAAATTCTCATTATTTGTTATGTGGGATGAGGAACCACTATCAACGATCCAGCTGTCTTCTTCAGTTTGATTCGTTATGAGCGCTAAGTCTCTAAATTTCGATCCTACTTTATCTACAGTGTCTGAATATCTTTCTTGTGTTCGTGATTTAGCGGCAGGTCTGTCGTTTCCCTCATACACTAACTGTGATGAGTTGTGTCTGAATTTATTTTTATAATCTTTATATCTGCCGGGCTCGTTGGTCTTATTCCTTAGACGCCAACATTCAGATTTGTTGTGGTTCTTCATTTTGCAATGTGAGCAGTATTTGTTATCCATTTTGTAGCCGTAGGTGTTAGAGAATTTTTTATTCGCGTGAAAAGCCTTTGCCATGTTTTGCGGCATTTCTTGGTGATCCCTACGTCTATTATATTCATCAATCAGTTTGCTGCTAATGAATTCTGGCGTTAATTCATCCTCCGGTCGCGCTTCCAACGCCGTTATCAATGTTTCGTAACTGGGGGGTAGCGAACACAGAAATAGTGCTGATACATGCGAATTATTAATCTCCTCCCCGATTGCTTTAAGTTTATCCACTGTCTCCAGAATTTTGGTTATATGTTGCTGCATGTTTCCTCTTTCATCTAACTTTATACTGTACAACTTTCGTAAAAGGTATAGCTTGCTGGATAAATTTGTTCATTCGTGTATTGCGCGAAGCGCATTCCATGTATCGCGCGCCGTGGTGAAATTTTTGACGTGAACGATTTGGGAATCCTCTATGCATAAATTTATGAGCGCTCTGGCTTTTTTTCTGCCATTCGTCGGTAATTGGGTCAGGAGCCACTTCGGTTATCGTTTCTGATAATTCTTTATTCATTAACATCATTTCCATTTTGAATTTCCAATTGGAGTAGTTACTCTGGTTTAATTTTTCAATCAAGCGATTTTCCTTTATAGGTACCATTATGATTTATTTTTAGTTTCCTTGAGAAACGTTTTCTTTTTTTTTTTGTTTATTTGGAGTACGGTATTTCTTTTTATCTTATTCCGTAAAAAATCACTTTCGGTTACTTTTGCTTATGCCCCTCTTCAAATAATAATTATATTGTTCATAAAAATGCTGCTATTTTATTTTATTAATACAAATTTCTCAAGCGAGACAGGCTTAGACCTCAGTCTCATAATCTGATAAAAATATAGGAGCTCGGTTGTGCATAGGTAATGGCACTCTGCCTCAACAATGAGAAAATATGTTATTATATCATTTTTCTTTATAAACAGCATAATTATAATAAGGTAAAATGCTTACCTTTCTGAGCGAAGGGCGTAGGGCAATTTGACTTCGTTTCCCCTAAAGTCTTAAAAGAAATATCATTTTATTGTGTTTGGTTACCATCTTGATGTCAGGAATAATTGCGCTTGATTGAAAGAAAAAGATTATTTAATTAGATTCTGCATTTAAAATTACATAGAAGAAGAAACGAGCATTTTGCTCCGTCACAGTACAAAACATCAACAACACAGAACAGAACTTTTGGCTCTTACAAGTGTACCGGTAGTGTCTTATGATGCGCGCGCAGATCACACGATGTAAACACATTCCTTTTCTTGCGGAAAGGCGAGAGTCAGTGTTTTGGATTTGTCGGTCTTCCGTAGCGAGGAGAGATCATTTATTTCTAACAATATAATGCAATGCATTTACTAATTTCACAGTCAAAAAATAATGTATAAGATCCACGGCGCTGTGTTTTTATCGTTAACCTAGTAGCATATCCGTTCTTCGTGCGGAGTATATAATATAAAGAAGCTTATAATTCACAGTCATGTGCAAATTATATTAAAATATTAAATTTATTGCTCCTAAAGAGAAGTTTAAGAATATCTGTTCTCACTAAGCAAAATTATCTTCACGGGCAGATCTGAAGAATAAAACATCCAGGCCCCTTTTGAAAGCAAATATACAAAAGATATGAAATTGAATCAATATATACAAAACAAGAAAGATCAATCATGCTTAAAGCATAGATTATGAAACACTTTCCAACTTCAATGCAATTTTATTTAAACATTTCTAAAATGCAATTCATTCCTAAGTAATATTTTAAAACTTATCACAATACTGCACTAATTTACTACATTTGAAAACTTAAAAGTTCATCGAAAAAAATGAACTTTATTCAAATGACGGCATTGAAATATAAATTGCAATTGCCTAGTTTAAACATCTCTAAAATGTAATACATTCCTCGGTAATATTTTTAAAATCATCATAATACTACAATAATTTATTATATTTGAAAACTTTATAGAGACAGCTTTTATAGAGAGAGCTAGGCGTGTTATTTTTTTCTATGACGTCATTTGAATGAATTTCAGCTGTTTTCAATGAAGTTTTCAAATATAATAAATTATCGTAGTATTATGATAATTCTAAAATTATTACCGAGGAAGGAATCACATTTTAGAGATGTTTAAACCAGGGATTTATATTTCAATGCCGTCATTTAAATGAAGTTCATTTTTATCGATGAAGGTTTAAGTTTTCAAATATAATAAATTAATGTAGTATTGTGAAAAGTTTTAAAATATTACCGAGGAATGTAGTGCATTTTAGACATGTTTAAATAAAATTGCATTGAAGTTGGAAAGTGTTTCATAATCAATGCTTTAAACATGATTGATCTTTCTTGCTTTTTTTTTTTTTTTTTTGTTGTTGTTGTTTTAATTAGCTTTAAATCAGATTTTATAATTTTGTTTACAGTTTCTCTAAAGATGTTTAAAGAATTTGCGATATTTCTTTGGGGGTTGGATTTTCTTTTAAAACATGAGATGCGACTTTAGATATAACAAGAAAGACCAATCATGCATAAAGCATTGATTATGAAACACTTTCCAACTTCAATGCAATTTTAATTAAACATCTCTAAAATGCGATACATTCCTCGGTAATATTTTAAAAATTATCACAATACTACATTGATTTATTATATTTGAAAACTTAAATCTTCATCTATAAAAAGGAACTTTATTCAAATGACGGCATTGAAATATAAATTGCCTGGTTTAAACATCTCAAATGCTATACATTCCTCGGTAATATTTTTAAAATTATCATAATACTACAATAATTTATTATATTTGAAAGTTTCATCGAAAACAAATGAAATTCATTCAAATGACATCATAGAAAAAATAACACGCCTGGCTCTCGCTATAAACGCAGCATTTCATTCATAACATTTTCCCATTCATTTCATTCATCACAGTACTAATATAATTTATTTTATTTAAAAACTTAAGACCATGGAACTACAAGTAATTAAACTCTATGTTTAAAACTTCATTGAGAAAAATCGTCCTTCTCTCTGTCAAATCAATGAATATTTCATTCATATTAGCTAAGCAGACTCCATAAGCTAAATACTTAAAGAAACGTTTAAGAAATGCAGCCATTCTTATACAACTCATCTTACATATTTTGCTGTTTACATTTTGCATAAGTGAAAAATAGGCTTTGTTGTGGAAATAATCAAATTTGGATGATCATTTAAACTCAAATATATTGTCATTGCGTTGTTTCAGTGTGTAGATGCACAGAATTTAAGCAAAAATAAAGCGGTTTTAGGACGAATACAACACTCAATATGAATTAAAAAAAACTTTAAAAATCACGATTTTGAGACAAGATGGATGCCATATTTTATTTTGAAGTGGGTCACGTGATCTTTTCATATCATGGTCACGTGATCGCTTCATATAATAGGTGTAATTATTACTTTTATTTTTGTTTAAAAAACTACTGAATATATTTTGCTGAATTTTTTTTACATACTTTACGGAATAATTTGAATATTATCTAAAATTTTCGAAGCAATTTGTGAATTTTAAAGCCGCTTAAAAATGTTTGAAAAATTAGGTCCCATAGGGTTCAATGTATTTCAATTTTTCAACCCGGGTTCAATCCAAAACTAATCGGGTGATATTATTCATTTATATTCCCATAGGTCCTACAGACCGTCTGAACAAACATACTGAAATTTCATTTTGATTAAGTCATTTTTACGGCAGTTATCGTGCTAACGGACAGACAGAAAGAATGAACAAAGACATAAACACTTTTCAACTTTGTTGTAAAGTGTTAAAAAAACTCTAGAATTGTATGGGACCCGTACTTATTATATACTCCAATATTAGAAGATATGACCTGTATTAGTAGATTAGATGTACAAATTGAAAATATCAATAAACCCGTAATTGATTCCAATATATGCCAGAATGAAAGCACTGAAATTATATGAGAATATATATATATATATATATATATAATATATATATATTTATATCCCCGCATTACTTATATTGTCGCAGATTAGAAAATATGGCTGTGTGTTAGAAGATTACCTGTATTACAATATGAGTCTCAAAAATCTTTGCCAAAATAAAACAGATGACGTATCAAAAATCCCCGTAATCTTTATACCAGAAGGTCGCAATTGATTCAAATATATGCCAATATATATCAAAATATATGCAATATACCTGTACTACTTATATTCTCGTAGATTAGAAGATATACTCGTGCATTTGTAGAAGATTACTCGTACAACGTACTATATATGAGTATCAACAATTTTTTGTCATAATAAAACAATGGCATATTAATTTGAAAATATCAATAATCCCTGAATCAACAGTCCCTGAAAATATCAATAATAATGTTTAAACCTGAAGACGGTAATTGATATTATCCAGTCAAAAATACAATGTCAATGAAATTTATTTTATATACATATCTTTATTATTCAAATCGGAAAAGATTTAATAAAAATCGTATGCCGCATAAACACATTGGATTTACATCCGTTGCGAAAAGACATAATATCATTTGCTTCAAATGAATTGATGGAAATCATATCGTCTGAATAATTCTATCTCCATGGAAGGTTTGGCGACATTTTCTTCAATTTAGAAAATCTCCAAATTTATTGCCAAGTGGGACTGTAGAACTGACAGTCCCATTTTGCGACAAATTGACGAATTGATAGTATTGTGACGAAACACCATCACAATACTATCCCCTAACAAAACGCAATTAATTTCATTTATTAAGCTCAATTTTATCAGTTTCGTGATATTTTTATGAATTTACAGACATTTTTACTAATTTGGTGACATCGTTTCAGTACTCTCTTCTAAAAAAACAAATTTAATTTCATTGATTTGCGTCGTTTTTATCAATTTGGCGACATTTCCGTACATTTGATAACGTTTAAGAGAAGTTGCCAAGTTAGCGATATTCCGCGAAATTCGTAGCTCTGAATTTGCAGATCTGAAGAATAAAACATCCTGATCCCGTTTGTACATAACTAAATGAAAACACTAAAATTGTATTGGAAGATATACCCGCTCTACTCTTTTTCTGTTTTAGCAATCGGATAAATGAATTGATTGGGTAAACACAATATATGAGTTTATTAGATAAACATATTATATGAGCTTGAAAACTTTGTGCCAAAATAAATGAAAATGATGTACGTAGTCCGCAATTAATATAATTAAAAGAAAAGTCCAACCGTTCATTTATAAAATATATTTTTACATCCATTTATTTATTATTCAAATAGTAAAAATAATAATAAATATTAACAAACACATTTAATTTAATTTCGTTGCTGAGTAACATGATATAAGATAGAGTCTTCCTCATAAAATGCATTAAATAACCATTTTGATTTCTTTATACTTTTCATTGTTGAGTAAATGCTTGTGAAAAATAAACCATGGAGATAGATTTTCCATTTAAATTCATGTTTCAAACAATTCATGCTTTCAGATAGTGACTAATTTGCACAAAAGTCCTCCACCAAACTCAGAAATAAAGTTTTAATTCACGTTGACGTTTTAAACAAACGATTTTCATCTTTTCCGTTTGGATAAACCACGGAGTTAGAGAGTAGAATTCCTAGGAAAAAGTTCAGTTTTTCATTAATATCTCGACAACCCCTGGTCTTAGAATTAAAATTTATGGGGGGCTATTTCAAGGCTACCCACAAAATTTTATTAAATTCGGTTCAGCACTTTCTCTCATGATGATGAGACAAACGAAAGTTTAGTTTTTTACTAATATCTCGAGAACCACTGGCTGTAGAAACTCAAATCATGGACTGAATTTTAAGTGGGGCTATTTCCAGGCTACCCACAAAATTTCATGAAATTCGGTTCAACCGTTCTCCCGTGATGACGGGACAAACAGACAGACAGACAGATTTTCAATTTTATTTTAATAGATTGTACATTTGTCGATTTTCAGGATGACAACATGCAAAACTATTTCAAAATACTTAATTAACTTATACTTCGCGCAACTTTAAATAACAACCATCAATATTGATAGCATCCTCAATAAGCGATATAGTCCATATATTAAAATAACTTCATCAATTAGGCGTCATTTTCATTAATTTAACGTCATTTTTGCAATTTTGACGATATTTTTTGTCAATCTGGGGCGAAATATCGCCAAGGTGGAAATACTTTGCAAAACTATTCTCTAAGTTTGCCGAATGCATCACCAAGTGTTACAGACAAATGGAGAAAAGAGTATTGCTTATATATTAGAAGGTTTGCGAGACATTACTTTCTATTTTTATCAATTTGGCGACATTTTAGTCATTTTAGCAACATTTAAAATAGTCTCCAAGTTGGCGACGTCCCGCTAAATTTCTCGCCAAATGTTACGGACGGACGGAGAAATGTGTTATTCTTGTAGTCTACGCTTATGTTCTTTCTACGATATTGAGCTTTCATCATCTAGTCGTCATATTCATTGATTTAGCGTCATTTTTTATTAATTTGGCAGCATTTAAAAAAGTCGTCAAGTTGGCAACATTCCGCCAAAATCTTGCCAAGGATTATGAGCAGAGAAATAAGTTATTACTGTAGCAGATAAATGACTATTAGCGTCCAAATACAAAAGTATTACCTAAAGTATCTTTTTACATGAATGGAATTAGCTAGATCCACGAAAATGAAGTCACCCAATTTATCGCATGATATTACTTATGTAAGATACTTAAATGCTGTACCCGGCAAAATTAATTGCCATTCACAGCTTAGACATTGTCTAAATTTGCCGTTAAACGTAGCCAATCCTGTTGTTTTAATGTTTTTGCCTAAATAGGCCGCCGAATTTGGGATTTTGAATCGGCGATATTGCCATTTCTGCTGAAGAACTTAATGTTTATGAGCCAAAAGCCATCCACCTTTTGAATTTGGACGATGACAATATCGCCCATTCTGCTTAGAACTTTAATGTTCATTGCCAATCGGCCACGATCAATTTAGAATAGGAGCCAACAGATGACACTAAGGTACATCGAGCGCAGCTAAGCATCACTGCAACTTCGTTCACTGGTCTGTCTCTGCCAAAACCATTTTTGAGGCCTTTATGGGCGAAGGTCTAAACTTATAATTTAGCCACCTCATCCTCTCACCTTATTAGCTGTCTGCAACACTTCTTTTTTATTGATTTCAAAGATCATGCAAATACAGATCTATGTATTAGCACATAGTGGAAGAGTTATTTACTATTATTAAATCCCTATCTTTATACAGATCATGTTACATTAACAAGCATATGGAATACAGATAAGCATATATACATTAGTGCTAGCTCGTAGGTTCCACGGTTGTACTTTATACAGTCGTACTCTCTTATGGAACTTCTACGGTTGCACTTAAACAAAAAATCATACGTTACATTACATCATCTTGGATACAATTCAAAAATAGTATTATACACATTTCTTCTGATCCACTTGAAGATCTTCTGGGGTGTCCTTATCCCAGTCCTTCCTCATTGTGGGTCTTCTTTCTGTAGCTCTTTTAGGATTGATTTTTTGATAAGTTTTTGAAAAATGTGCAATATCTAGAGAACGGTTCAAGCTAGTGTTCTGAAATTTATGTCAATCGTTTTCTAATGAAAAAGTATATAAGAAATGACTATTTGCATGTTAATTTTTTGATGAATTTTTCAAAATTTCACTCGAAAATTTAGAGGGGTTCTGAACATTAGCTTGCGTATAAAAACATTAGGCTTTCCATTGTAATTTTTGTACCAAATTTCGTCCGAATCGGTCCATTTGTTCGTCAGTTATCGTCTCCATAGACTCACTGACACACACACACACGGGCCAACGGCCGTACCGTGCTGAAAACACCGGCTCTCGTCAGATCACCGAAGTCAGGCAGCATCGGGCGCGTTTAGTACATGGGTGGGTGACCACCTGGGAACACCGCGTGCTGTTGGCACATTTCGGGCGCGGTAGCCCGGTGGTTTGCGTGCTGGATTTGCACGCTGCCACAACTGCCGCCGTGTTCATGCGGAGTACAATCACGTTAAACATGTGGGTCCGTAAGTCCTTCCGAGAGGTTGGTGGTAGGGGAAGGAGGGTACGGTCCCTGTGGATGCCTCCCCCACTGGTTTCCGGTCTAAATTGGGTGGCACTTCCCGGTCATCCAAACAGTTATCTTACACCTTTCTGGTAGGTCGGACGGTCTGGGTCTCAACAACAACACACACACACACATACATCATCTCAAAAACGTCTGATTCGCGTTCAGGGATACTTGAAACTTGCCCTCCCGTCGAAAACTCGAATTCGAATTTTCGACCCCGTTATAATACTTTCCTTATACATTATATGCATATAAGGAAAGTAACTAGAATACACAATCTCTCAAAATATAACCATTTTTTCTTACTTCTTGGAATCTATATAAATAAAATTGACAATCTGTCTGTTTGTTTGTTTATCCCGTCATCACGGGAGAACAGCTGATCCGAATTTGATGAAATTTTGTGGGTAGCCTTGTAATAGTTTCACTTAAAATTTAGTCCATGTTTGGAGTTTCTACGATCAGTGATTCTCGAGACATTAGTAAAAAACGAAATTTTCGTTTGTCTCATCATCACGGAAGAACTGCTGAACCGAATTTAATGAAATTTTGTGGATGGCCTTGAAATAGCCCCCCATAAATGTAGCCCAAGTTTCGAGTATCTAAGATCAGAAGTTGTCGAGATATTAATGGAAAACGAAACTTTTTCCAAGAGTTCTACTCTCTAACTCCATGGTTTATCCAAACGAAAAGCTTGAAAATCGTTTGAAAGTGAATTAAAACTTTATCTCTGAGTTTGACGGGAGATCTTTTGCGCCAATTACTCACTTTCTGAAAAAATGAATTGTTTGAAACATGATTTAAATGGGAAATCTATCTCCATGATTTATATTTCACAAGCTTTTACTGAGCAATGAAAAGTATAAAGAAATCAAAATGGTTATTTAATTTCGCAGTTTATGAGGAAGATTCTATCTTATATCATGTTGCTCAGAAACGCAATTAAATTAAATCTGTCTGTTAATTTTAATTATTATTTTTTCAATTTGAATAATACATAAATGGATATAAAAATTTATTTTAGAAAAAAACGATTTGATTTTTCTTATAGCATTTTTGACTGGATAATATCAATTACGGTCTTCAGGTTTAAATATTATTATTATTGATATTTTTGGGGATTATTGATTCAGGGATTATTGATATTTTCAAGTTAGTATGCAATTGTTTTATTATGACAAAAATTGTTTAAACTCATATATTGTACGTTGTACCAGTAATCTTCTACATATACACGGGTATATCTTCTAATCTACGAGAATATAAGTAATACAGGTATATTGGCATATGTTTTGATATATATTGGCATATATTGGAATCAATTATGACCTTCTGGTATAAAGAGTACGGGGGTTATTGATATTTTCAATTTATTACGTCATCTCTTTTACTTTGGCAAAGATTTTTGAGACTCATATTGTAATACGGCCAATCTTCTACTAACGCATTGGCATATTTTCTAATCTGCGACAATATAAGTAGTACAGAGTTGCATATATTGATTCAATAGCTTTTTTTTTTTGTAAATTTGCTTACAAAAGGGGCCAGGATGTTTTATTCTTCAGATACGCCCGTGAAGATAATTTTGCATAGTGCGAGCAGATATTCTTAAACTTCTCTTTAGGAGCAATAAATTTAATATTTTAACAGAATTTGCACGTGATTGCGAATTATAAGTTTCTTTATATTATATACTCCGTACGAAGAACGGGTATGTTGCTAGTCATTTATAAATTTGTGAACTCATAAATGTAATAGTTAAAATTATTAAAAGCATTTAATTGAAGGAAAAATTCATAGAAATATTTATTATACAAATTATAAAATGTATTCATATAATATTTATTATACAAATTATAAAATGTATTCATATAATATTTATTATACAAATTATAAAATGTATTCATATAATATTTATTACACAAATTATAAAATGTATTCATATAATATTTATTATACAAATTATAAAATGTATTCATATAATATTTATTATACATACAAATGTTGCTCTCGTCAAATTTTTTCATAAAATGCGGAGTGCTGTTATATTTTATGGAAATAAAAAGGGAAGAATGTAAGCGGTATTACGAGTGTCATATTATGAGCTAAATAAAAGTGCTTCGGCAAACAGGAGTATACTTCTGTTGTACTCTTGCTCTTAAACGTGTGTGCAAAAGTTTACTCTTGTTTCAATGCAAGAGTATACACTCTTGTTTGAATGTAAGAGTGCACTTTTGCACTCTTGCACTTTTGTTTGAGTGCATTTTTGCACTTTTGAGTGCATTTTTGCACTCTTATATGAGTGCATTTTTCACTCTTGTTTGAGTGAAGAAGTGCACTCTTGTTTGAGTAAAGAAGTGCACTCTTGTTTGAGTAAAAGAGTGTTTGAGTGCAACGCAAACGCTCGTGACCTTGGTGACAAAATTCGGTGACCTAGATTTAGTTAGACGACGGCTTAACAGCGCACTTGTTTAGGCCGTATCAAATGTGCCAGATAAAAATGATGTTTGTCGAAATTTCAGAGATGGAATGAATAAATGTAAATCTTATGAACTTCTTATTGTTCTGTGTTCAACTAGGGTTTAGTTAACACAGTAAAGGGCGCTGATACAGTAATCGTTGTTTTCTCGGCATGGATCCAGATACTATCGTCACGTCGCGGTTGTCTCTCACGACCCTCACGTAACGCTGGTGTATATAGGTCTTCTATGCGTGTTGTGGGATTATTACTTTTGTTGGTAGCATAGGATTAAACACTGTAGAGCTAATATTTGTCATACAGCAAAATGCTTATTTCAAACTTTAATTTAACGTATGGGGTGGGGATGAGGGAAGATATATGTATAAAATAGAAAATTTTAAATTCGAGAAAATCTAAAATGTCGAAAAAAAATGCTACTGGCCTAAAATTTGTATATGGAAACAAATACACCAAAATTCCGCTTTGCCTTCAGTTGCGTTATAGGGTTGCGTTCAACACCAAACGTGTTTCCATGACATAAGCAGAATCAGCTAGCCACAACGTGATTTAGGCAATAAAGGGTTCAATTAATAATTGCTTCACACTTGGATCGGTTAATGCCTTTAAATTAATAAGTAAAAACCACTTTGTACAAAGGATAAGGTACATTTGAGAACATTATATGCAGCTGTTATATGCATAGACAGCTGCATGCTGCATTATTATTTTATTTGCATTCAAATACGTTGTTCATGTTTCACATTGGTTTCGCTGCTAAGGATAGTGAAGGAAATCGAGGAGTCAATATCTGCACTGTTGACTGATATTCTACTTCAACTCTTTCTCTCCGAGATGTGAGGGAAGAAACTGAAGTGCCTGATGAGATGAGCGATTGTTTCGTCGTGTATGGGGTCCTTGAAACGGTTCTTCCAATTGGAGACGATTGACTAATATATCGTCCCGTCTTCATTAAAAGAAGCTACTTAAAGCAAAAAAAAAAAAAGTTAGAGTTATTTCACTATAACCTACTGCTCTGTTCGAGCGCATTTCATAACTGATGACACATGGAAAACTGATCCTTGGGATTTCTTTGCTTTTCTCTTTGGAAATAATTATTTTGAAGGTTAAAGAATTTTAATTATTATACCTGTTGATCCATTTCGACGAAAGTTTCAGTATTACCGGGTATAGGTATATTTTAGCATAGAGCTGAGAAATAGTTTGATGATGTCTGGGAAATGATTTCGATATATTCTGTAATACCTACTAGTGTTATCCCAAATAATAACAAAGTGAGTTTACTTAATTTAAAAGTAGATCTACCGGCAATATTGTACTACATGATCTTTTAAGTTTGATTTTGTCATCTTTAATTAAGTTGAAAATGCATCTAGCGTCAGTATTGTACAAGATGATCTTTTAAGTTTGATTTTTTCATCTTAAAGCGAATCTTTCACTAACACGCGTGCGCTGCACCAAGAGAAATTTAAACATGCCAGATAGATATATGCTAGAATTCTTATTTTAGTAATATAGATATATTACTAAAATACAGTTCAATTTATTATTAGATTCTCTAAGTGAGTAGGATGGGTATTTTTCTGTAGTTTAAAGAAGATTGAAGCTCTTTAAATGATTAAAAATGAAGAAAAACTATTAGGAGAATCTTAATCTTTTATCCATTGAGTTCCCTCAGAATGTCCATGCGATACCTAGATTTCGTTAAAAATATCCAACTTGCGTCTGCTAGGTGTTATACGAGGTGACATTTATTTTTCTGCTTTACCACCTGATAAAGCAGAATCATATCATTACAAGAAAATGTTTCGTGAAAGAAAAGTTTTACTACTTTCCCAGTGCCTAGTTTTTCACTGTTTCAAACGTCAAGGGATGTGCGCTAAAAAGAGGATGAGGATTGAACTCCATCAGGTCCACAATTTTCCCAAACAAGCTAAGTTTATTTAAAATTGGCCTAGAATAAGTCACAATGTTTTTTTTATTCTCAGCCCTCAACAAGACATTCCTATGCATATGCCTGTCTTTTCTCTACTCAAAGATGATGGCATTAACTCTTGCAGAAGAAGCAAGCAGTTTACGATCTTTTGATTACCAATACTGAATACTATCTTGTGTACTCAAGGTAGAGCAGCCAAATACAATTCGCATTGAAATCCAAATGGATAGTGCATTTTAGATCTACAACTAATACATTCGACTTCAATGCCTTTCCCCTATGGATCTATGCTCCTCACCGGAGGGGTCGAGACTCATAATTCGTCATAAACACCCTCGTTCCCTTTCCTATGACGCATGTCAGCGACTCTGCTAATGAGATCTCTCAATTGTGGCCCGAGCGCGCGCACACACTGGGGTGAGGATAAATATCTGATCTAGGGTTTATATATGTTCCGGGGTGGGGGGAAGGGATACTACAACAGGCCCCGTGGGAAGCGTTTTGCTGGGGGTGGTTTCTGTGGTGAAACGTAAGTTGTACCAGAGGAATTGTTCCTAACCGCCTGTTATGCTCGATTTATGATGTCGGAGTTTGATGCTGGCAAATATTTTTAACTTTTTATGGAAAAACTATGAATTTAAAATGTTATTTTGATTGTAGTCTTAAAAATGTTCCAATGTATTGTTGTCAAATTTCCGCTCGGGGAAATTTCTTGATTTATGATTGCTTTGTAAACAATTTGCTGTGATTCAGAAATTACATCTTTACCAAAATATCCATACAAAATCAATCGAGGTATTAATGAGCACTGGGAAACAGTAGTTGATTGAATTGACAATCTTTAGCATGGGGGATAAAATCAATATGAGGGAATTAGACAGCCTCTCTCTATTTCCAGCTGTTTCACCACTAGGGCGATGGTATTTAAAAAAGTATTGATCAAGGAGATAGCATGCTTCCGTGCCCACTCGATTCAACTAATCCCTCATATCCTGAAGTCCGTCTTGACCAAAATATCTCCTAAAGCATATTGTGTCCAATGTTACATACAAACACAACACTATGCCTGTTCAATTCATGTCGAAAATCCAGACCACTCGACTCGCCCTAAGGCATGAGCAGCAAATTGAGTGGCCGGAGTTTCAATTCATGTGTCATAATTTGTCCAAGTTTGCCCAAGCTGCGACTGTCAAAGGCGTAGCTATGTAAAGGCGTAGGACTGAGCACTCTGGCATCTTTTGATAAAAACAACAAGTTTATTCTCAAACTGTAGAAATCATAAAATAAACTCCTTTAACGTAATGTACAAATAATAAATCAGAATGTACAGGATCCGCCCTTGCTTCCATCGTCTGCATCCACACACGCCGTGCTTCACGTACCAACTCGTATCATCTTCTATCATCTCGGTCTTCGCACTTCGCCTTTTTATAACGAGGCTGCCAGAACCCTCTACCGCCCGCAATCTGCGCGGCTGCTATTTAAATTGAGACTTTTCTTTCCCCGGGGAAGATCCCATGCTTGAAAAATAAGAAGTTGAGAATAGAAATTGTTAATCCTTACAACTAAATTTGGCAATTATAACCATCAATGATGAGTTTTTGCATCAAAATCAAGTTTTGAAACCAAGCTTCGAAACCACATTTCACAGACACTCGAATGACTATCAGCTCAGATTTAACTTTCTGTCGTTACCATGTTTAGTGTGTATTTCTGTGTATTTATGTTTTATTGCATTCATGTGCCTAACTGCATAATGTGCTGCATGTTTGGAGTGCTGGGCATAGGCTGACATTGTGCTGTCGTCCCCTATAGATTCCAGAAGCAGTGTTTACAGTCCCATCCCATTGCTCGCCGTCCAAGACACAGGTCAGTGCTTTTCATTCACAACTCAAGTTCATAATACCCTCTTCCCCATGTGCCCCTCCACCTCCCACCCCCGACCCTTATCTTTCATTCACTTACAAGACACTATTTCAAAAACATTATTTTAAGATTTTTATTAATTTACTTCATCAGCTATTTATTGAACTTGCCTTTCGCGTAGATTGGAAATAAATTAATATGAATGGGACATGGCTTGTTTATTTTCTGATATAATTGTATGTTCTGTGTGGAACTGTAGATATTTCACTGCACCTATGTTAAAATTAGCGATCCTTGGGATGTTTTTATTGGCCATTCTGATTCCAATAATTAGCAAATTAGATCATTTGTAAACAGGAACTTTAAGTCAAATTGGTTATAGATTTAAGATAAAAATAAAAGTAGTTATAGTTGGTTTTATAACACATAACGTTTAATAACACGGTTTTATAACGTAATGAATCCAACGTGATTAATTCATTTTGTCTTATTTAGTAAGTTCATCATACAACTCATGCCCCTTAAGCATCATATATAGGGACTCATGTCGATAATTTTGTCTCATTTTGCACAAATGACAATACCAGCATTCTTCTCCGAGATACCTTGAGAACACTCTTTTTAAACCACGCTTTCGCGTTAAATCACTGTCAATCTGATGAATTTTCTACAAAGTAAGTAAATGCTCCTAAAAAGAAAGAAATGAATTGCCAAAAAAGTTTAATAACACAATCGTCTAAGGAATTAAATGCACGTTAATTTAAATATTTTCTTACCTCAAAATACTAAAGACTACATAGTCGTTTCGGCTTCTCTTAACAAAAGGGCTTGCATAAACTGTCCAACGATCGTCCAAGTAACTTAAAGTAAGTTTAAAAAGGACTATCTGCAAGGATATAAAGCCTTTGTGGTTAAAACAACTTGTTAGTACAAAATTCATGAATTATTATACCACTATATGGACACTGGTATCCTTTCGCTCGCAGGCTTTACATAGTTTGCCATTGGTTAACATATTAAATCAGATAACACTTTATTACATTACGAGGTCATAAAAGTATATGTCTCTTTACTATACGGATGTATTTTTTCTCTTACGGGCTCATGGTCGTGTATAAAACGGAACTCAACTGTCGTGTATAAAACGGAACTAACCAAAGCAAATTGAAGGACTTAGACTTTCAAATGTTGTATGGAGAATGCAACGCTGTAAAAACAGGAAATTCTTCAGTGATATTCTTGAGCATGCAATACGAAACAAGGATGCTTGGTATACGTACATTTAATCTGTACAAACTGCATTTACTTCGTCAAAACACATTGTTTAAATAATATTGATCAATTAATTGCTGAGGAAGCTGTACATAGAGTTTTCCTAATTGTTGGTTGTCGTTATTTTTAGGGGGGGGGGGGGGATTGTCAACATTCTAAGCGCCAAAAATCAACCAGGCGTGCCAAAATTACCATAAGCGCCAAAAATCACCATAACTCGGAACCTTACTATGTATTGGGATTTAGCACTTTAGAGGGGCCCAATTATGAAATAAATATCTCTCTACATTTAAAAAAAATCTGATGTGGGCAGCATATGACTTTCCTTATATAATGCAATGAATTTACTACTTTTACAGTAAAAAAAAAAAAAAAAAAAAAAAAAAAAGATTTTTTTTTTATAGTAGATATTTACATTCTTTCCAAGATATTGAATTTTCGTCAATGAGTCTTCATTTTCATTGATTTAGCGTTAATTTTATCCATTTGGCGAGATTTTTGTTAATTTAACAACATTTTAAAAGTCGCCAAGTTGGCGACATTCTACCAAATTCGTCGCCAAAATCTTGCCAAGCGTTATGGACGGAGAAATAAATTATTCTTACAGCAGATAAATGACTATTAGTGTTCAAATACAAAAGTGTTTCACAAAGTATCTTTTTTCATGAATAGAACGAACTAGATCCACGAGAATAATGTCACCAAATTTATCGCATGGTATTACATATGAAAAGTGAACATGTTTCTCAATAGGAAATATATATATTTTTTTATTTTATATGACTTTTTAATAATTTTTTTGAAAAATGTGCAATGTCGCGAGAACGATTTATGTTAGCGTTCTAAAATTTATGTCAATCGTATTCTAATAAAAAATTACATAAGAAATGTCTATTTGTGTAATTTTATTAGAGGTTTTGATATTTTGACGAATTTTTCAAAATTTCACTCTTAAATTTAGGGAGGGTTCTGAACATTCGATTGCGTATAAAAACAATAGGCCTCCAATGTTTACGGATTGTAATTTTTGTACCAAATTTCGTTCGAATCTGTCCATTCGTTCGTCAGTTATCGTCTCCACAGACTCGCTGACACACACACACACATCACCTTAAAAATTCGAACACCTTAAGATTCGTGGTCAGGGATGCTTGAAATGTGCTCTCCCGTCAAAAACTCGAATTCGAATTTTTGACCCCGTCACAATACTTTCCTTATACATTATTGTATATAAGGAAAATAATAAGAAGCTGACGGCGTCGCCGCCGCTGTTTGACAAATTTCTTATTTCTCGAGATTCTTTACTTCGTACCGCAAAAACTATTTCATATAAAAATATAAAAATGGGTACACTTGTAGAAAAAGCTTTGGGGAATATTCTGAAATAAACAGTTTTTAACACTTTATAACATAGTTGAAAAGTGTTTGACGTTGTTCATTATGTCTGTCTGTCTGTCTGCCCGTTAGCATGATAACTGCCGTAAAAATGACTTTATCAAAATGAAATTTTAGTATGTTGTTTAGACTGTCTGTGGAACCTATAGGAATATAAATGAATAATATCACCCAATTAGTTTTGGATTGAACCCTATGGGATCTAATTTTTCAAACATTTTTTAAACAAATTTAAAATTCACAAATTGCTTCGAAAGTTTTAGGAAATATTCAAATTATCCCACAAAATATATAAAAAAAATTTCAGAAAAATGTATTCAGCAGTTTTTTAAATAAAAAGTAAAATAATAATTACACCCATTATATGAAGAGATCACGTGACCCACTTCAAAATAAAATATGGCATCCACCTTGTGTCAAAATCGTGATTTTCATTCTTTTTAATTCATATTTAGTGTTGTATCCGTCCTAAAACCGCTTTATTTTTTTTTTAAATTCTCTGCATCTACATACTGAAATAACGCAATTACAATATATTTGAGTTTAAATGATCATGAAACATTGATCATTTCTACAACGAAGTCTAGTTTTCACTTATGGAGAATGTAAACACCAAAAAATGTAGAATGAGTTGTGTAAGAATTGCTGCATTTCTTTAAAGCAAAATTATTTATCGCTAGAATCTGCAATATAGTTGATATGAATGAAACAGTCATTGGTTTTACATAGAAAATAGACGATTTTATAGTAGACTTTTTCTGTGAAGTTTTAATCACAGAGTTAAATTACTTTTACCTCCATGTTTTTAAGTAAAATAAATTATTGTAACTTTGTGATGAATGAAAGGAATAAAATAAAAGTTTATGAATGAAATTTTTACTGCTTTTTCACAGAGAGCCAGGCGTTATATTTCAATGGCGGTATTTGAATAAAGTTCATTTCTTTTCGATGAAGTTTTCAAATATAATAAAGTATTGTGGTATTGTGATACTTTTAAAAATATTGCCGCTGAATGTATCGCATTTTAGAGATGTTTAAATAAAATTGCATTGCAGTTGGAAAGTGTTTCATAATTAATG
This sequence comes from Amaurobius ferox, assembly GCA_951213105.1. NCBI lineage: Eukaryota > Metazoa > Arthropoda > Arachnida > Araneae > Amaurobiidae > Amaurobius > Amaurobius ferox. The sequence goes on from OX578145.1 coordinate 9,532,892, forward strand.
CTTTATGCATGATTGATCTTTCTCGTTAAATATTTAAATATTTAATGTCAAAGTCAAAGACGAAATATTTGAGCTGCGAGTTCACGTCCTGGATAGACTAACAACAGCAAGACCACGAATTTTTGCAGGCAGGTACCTACATGGGTGAATTTTTGTAGGATGGAACCCCTTCTTTTAATTTCGATGTAGTTTTTGAGATATTTTACTTTTTATGCACTTTTGAAGTGAACTATTTTTTTCGTATTGGCACGTCTAGCGATTTCTCGGTCTCGTACTGTAAAAACTGTAGCATACGAAAATATGAAATTTTATACATTTATAGAGAAAAAATAGGACACAATGAAATAAACCGTTGATAGATTTAAACTTTAAGTTTGACATGAAATAGCCTCATGATAAAGGCGTTCAGTTTTTGGATTCCCTGGGCTAAGAAAAATCCCTGCTTTTCGCTCTTGCAGAAAATAGCCAAGGGTAGAAAAGAGATTTTTGAAAGTAGAATTTTTAGGAAATATGGATATGAAGTGAGCACAGCGAATACCCCAAGTGGGTTGCGCGAGCAGGGGACTCTAGTTTAGGAAATTATAATTGTTAAGATGGTCATCTTAAGATTCGAGGTTCAGCAACTGAAATTCTCTATGGTTTCAAAACTCCCCCCTACATTTTAATGAATCTATCAAAAATGTTTTGTTAAATGTACAAAATATGCTTGAAATAGTTGACTTCTGACATTATATGAGGTTATTCCCAGGTGCTATATGGCATGCTATGACACTTATTGTAAAAGTGGAGACGTCAAAAAATTAGCAAAGTCGCCAAATATCAATGAACAATTTAATGTCATCATCCTATCACGTAAATATAAATATGTTCAATGACTATGTTAATTTAAACACATCTAAATAGACGTCACCAACAAATTCGATATTGTTTTAAAGCTAAGAAATTTGTTCCGTGGTAAATGTTTTCGCATTTTTATTGCGCTGTATACGAAACGTCATAAGTTCCTCATATGAGATATAGGATTTATGTGTTTACATGTTTACATAGTGTATTTACATGTTATTTAGTGTTTTCAAGTTTCCAGAGGCGATTTTTTTTCTTAGAGGAACGAAGCGTTTCATGACACGGGACCAGGGCCGTAGACAGGCAGGGGTCAGAGGGGAATACCCCCCCCCCTAAGAGATATATTCAGCCCCCTGATAAGAATATTAAATTTATAGTATGATATGAAATTTCATATAAAATGTCAATCAAGAGATTTTTTTAATAAATGACTTCGTTTTAAAGATTTTTCAATTTAGCTAAATGTGCGATTTATTTACATATTTAATTTACAATTATTTAAAAATTATGACAGTAGTATTTAGGATACTATTAGGATATTATTAGGATATTAGGATAATTGCGGGGTTCACTGCTATACATTATAGAGTCCAAATCAACTGCTAAGTAGGTAAAAGTTAATATTAAGCATTCACTTGGATTCACTTTCAGAATTTTTCTACAAATTGTTAACAGCTTTATGACTCGTTAATGCTTACATTAAAACCAATCGTAATGATTATATATTAATATTGATGTATAGTAGCTATATGGGTATTAATAATCAGCTCTTAACTTGCAACTATAAATATGCAATTATTTGTTAATAATTTATATCAATTGGAATATACATAATAGTAACTATTATGGGTTATTAGTGCTAATGCTTAATTGTGTTTTGGGTGAGCTCCTCATTTAAGACTGTTGAGCCCCCCTTGAATGTCCTTCCAGCCCCTCTTTAATCTCGTCTCTGGCTACTGCCTTGCATGGGACCCTTTTAGTATGCATATTTTACTTTCTCTACAGTGTACTGTTATGTATTGGGAAAGTATTGGAATCGCGTCGAAAATCGCAACTCCAGGTTTCGACGGATCTACACGTTTCAAGCATTCTGGAACACGAAAATTTATTTTTAGCGTGACGTCAGTGTGTGTGTTTGTCTATCTGTGTAATGCATACATCCACTCTAACCCCAGAACTAATCGACCCAATTCCATAAAATTAGGTAGGTATAGGGGGTAACACTTGGGAGTTACCCTGTTGTTGATTCGATGCTAGTACGATCCGAGAAGAAAAAAACCTGCCCTTTCTTGAGAAATGACCGGCAAAAATCGCATTTATCCACTATTGCTTCGAAACGAATTGCTCAAACGTCACAAAATTGGGCAGATAAGTTACTTGTGGGTTTCCTCGATGCTGATTAGATTTTAGTACGTTTCGGAACAAAGAATCTGCCCCTTTTTTGCGAAATGGTCCGCAGAAGTTGTCGAAATCTAAAATGAAAACTACGTCTGCTCAAATGCATGAATTAAATGGTTATTTTATGCGTAATTTTTGACGACAAAAAGAATGAGATCAATCCCACAACTTTAGGACTAACCGTTCTCGGGATAGTTTAATTTTTTAGCATTTTTATCATACGCCGCATTTGAAAACATGTCTAGTCGCTAAATGAAAACAAAAATTGAATTAAGACTGTCAATTCTCTGGAATTTCAGATGACGTGTTATTTTGGGCACTTGAATTCAGTTTAATGAATTATGAAAAAAAGAAAGAGAAAACGAATTGGAGTCTGCAAGTCATAGGCTGCCTCAAGTCATTGGGCAAGTCATAGGCTGCCCACTTCGGATTTGTTATTCAGCAAATCAAGTAAGGGGCAATAGTCAAGACCTAGATAACCACTTAGTCTACCCAAAAGTATACTACTTTTTTTCAAGTATGGATTTGTAGCATTCTTTAAGGTAAAATGCAATGCTCAAAAAACTTCCAAATCGCCAGATTGAACAAACCTCAAAACAAGTTTGTGCTCTATAGTCGCCCCTTCTTTCTGAGGTTCCCATTTATGTTCTACGCACATTAAAATCATCCTAGCAGATTGAGAAATTTATACAAATGGGTGAAAACATCTGCATCTTAGAATTGTGAACGCTTATCACGCTTACTCCGAAAATTTCAATCGTACTTCACTTCAAGCGACTTTTTTCCCCCCTTCTCTCATCTGGAACGTTTCCAAGCGTGCTTCAGAAAGCGCTCTTCTGACCCAACTCGAAACTTTGTTAATTCGAATGCGCAGATTTCGCGCGATATTAATAAAAGCCGCCCCGATTTCCAGATTTTACACTGTTTTAACTTCATTTAGGCGCGTATGATTAGAATGTTAAAAAGATGACGTCCAAATAGACGATGAGAAGGGCCTCCTCCTCCCCTCCTTCGCACGCTGCGCGGTGTGTATTAAAAAGACATTTCGCTCCAAAGATTAAAACGAAATGGAATTAACAGCAAAAAAGAAGCCGGGTAAAAATAAAAAATAGGAAAGAAAGTTCCGCAGAAATTATTTCTCCTTTTGAAGAAAAGCAACTCAGAGACGAAGGATAAAAAATAAAGCGGGCCTCTTGAGATATCTTCTTTGCGCATATTAATTTAAGTAATTAATACATCTTCTTTTCGGAGATGAGTAGTTTTCTTCCTTCTCTCTTTTTCTATTTTAATTATTAATATTTTTGTCCTTCAATTTAAGCATTGAATCGTAAGTGTCGTCTGCTCAGAGGCGCAGTGGGATACGTTACTGCTATGTCAATGCGTGTCGGGCTAAGAGGGGATCTGTTTGTTCTCTCTTGGTTATAATAAGAATCATGTTTGCTTTGCCTGCTGCTACTCTACAGCAGCGGTTCCTAAGCTTTATTCACTCGAGTATCCTCTAACTGCTCATTTCTGTCAGTATATGGTTTTTAGTTACGCCACAATTGCCAGACATATTGTACCGTCATCCAATCGATATGACAGAAAACATAATAATTTACCTTTAAGTGTATTTTTTTTTTTTTTTACTTCATTAGTGTAGTAGCAACGTGAGTCACATGAAAAACAACTATTTACACACCTCTTTTTACTTTTTTCAATTTAATAAATTTGTAATTGTTACACAACTTTGATTTCCTGTAATTGAGTTCATTTTAAAAATTAATTTTAAAGTTCACGCAAGAATTTAATAATTTTAGATAATGAAACTGTAAAATTAGAATTATAATGTCAATCAGATATAGATGACTGGTGAAAAAAGTCTTAAATATGTAAATGTATTGTTGCACACTGTCCCAGAAAATGTTAAAAATAGTATTTAGCTGGTTTCTTGGGCTCCATCCATTGCAAAAGAAAATAATGCGTAAGTTTTTTTTTCATTACTTGTTGTCGTGGCAAATTTAGATACATTAAATTTAATCTCTCGCTACATAAAATTTCAATTTTGTAGGCGAAACTTTTTGTTGGGGTCTGAATTCTCTTTAGCCCGAACCTGACTGTGGTTATGCATCTTGAGTTCTGCTAAATAAATTCGAAGCATTTTGATTGTTTTCTGTCCATTGTGAGAAAAATTTAAATTTAATTTTTTGGGAAATTTCGGTGGATTTTAATATTTCATAATTTAGGTAGGATTTTATTATATCACGTATTTTTGAAATAAAGATATAACTTTAAAAAAAAGATTGAAAAAAATCTAATGTGGGCGGTTTAAGACTTTCCCTAAGTAGTCTCATATTCATTTTCTTTTTTTTCTTTCATAATCCATTAAATTGAGTTTATTGCACAAATTGAGTTTAATTGTTGCGGACTATAAAGGAAAAGGAATTCTTATGGCCGCGACTCTGGTAGATGTTTCAAGACACTAAGTACCTGTACGAGTACGAATCACAAACATTAGCGACTGGTCCAAAATAATCCATAAAGGAGTGAAGCTAACTTCATACTCTGAAATAAACAGCGTAAAGCGTGGCTGTCAAGAAGATAAAAGAAACAGCAGTTCCAAACATCTAAACATCATCCTAAGCAATGTCGGTGGACTGAACAGTGCAAAACAGGAGGCATGTAAAAGCCTTATTTTTTAATGCAGTGGAATCTTCTAGACTGCTTCAAAAGATATGGGACGCATCGGACTAATTAACTATAGAATCAACACCGGCAACCAGTTCCCGATTAAACAAGCTCCCCGAAGACTTCCATTCTCTAAGAAAAAAGAAGCAGATAAACTTTTAAAAGATATGCAGGAAAGCGACGTTCTCGAACCATCATCAAATTCTTGCGACTCACCAATCGTCTTAGTGAAAAAGGGTGGTTCTACGAGATTTTGCGTGGACTACAGAAGGCTTAACTCCGCGACAAGGAAAGACAGCTATCCACTGACGACACTTTAGAGTCACCTCTCTGGGAGTAGCTAGTTTTCGACTTTGAATCGCAGAAGTAACTACTGGCAAGTGGAAATCCATCCCGTTGATTGAGAAAATCTAGCATTTACCACCGGACAAGGACTCTGGCAGTTTAAAGTGATGCCTTTCAGACTTTGTAATAGAACCAGCAACATTTGAACCGGAGACAGTGCAAAAATGACTCTCCTATGAATTCTGCTTTGTCTATTTGGACGATGTAATTATTGTTAGACGTTCGTTTGACAAACATCTGCAAAACTTGAGGTGGGTGTTTGAAAATTTGAAGATCGCTAATTAACCCTTCAAAATACAAACTGTTCCAGAAAGAAGTCACATACTTGGGACATATCATCTCTGAAAAGAGTGTAAAAACCGATCCCAACAAAATCTATACAGTCAAAGAATGGTTCAGACGCAGGATGTTCATTAACTAAGGAGTTTCCTCGGTCTATGTACCTATTACCGCCACTTTGTAAAGAAGTTCTGAAACGTTACAATACGCTTACATCGGTTAACGGAAGGAGACAAGACGTTTGAATGGATGGCGGAATGTGAAGACTACTTCAGTCTGCTTAAGGAAATTCTGGTTTCAGCTCCCATTCTGTCATATCCTCAACCGACAGAGAGCTTTATACTTGATACCGATGCTAGTAAAGAAGGAATAGGGGTAGTTCTCTCCAGAAAATAGGAGGGCAGTATCAGGTTATCGTGTACTTTAGCAAGTGCTTGTTGAAGTCCGAAAGAAACTATTGCTTGACAAGAAAAAAACTGTTGGCAGTTTTTAAATCTGTAGATAATTTCCATTACTATTTCTACGGAAGAAAATTAGTGTCGATCATGCTGCTCTAGGCCTCCTCCTTAGTCTTAAAATTCTTAAGAACCTAGGCCGTCCATCTCACTCGAGGGAATGGAGCAGTTGAATGAACTGCCGGGAAGTTCTTAGAAATCCTGAAGGACAGGTCGCAAGATGGATTCAGCAACTTCAAGAATACGACATGGGAATCGCCTCATCTGTCAGCGCTGGTGATTTTTAAGAAGACCTTATTCCTTGAAATGTGTACATTGCTCACGTGCTGAAACCAAGTTTAGAAACCAGATTTCAGCGACCATCCGGTAAGTTACCACCGACAATGGTTCAAACTCCCCACCATATCCCTGTAGTGACGGATAACTTTTTCGAGCCAAAACGAAGATAGAAAAACCGAGCCAATCCTGATCCTCAAAGACCGAGCTATAGAGAGACCAACTTGGCAAGAACTTTCCTGTTTCTCACCTGAGACGTTTAGTCTCAGGTGAGAAACAGGAAAGTTTACAGTATCGTTTAGATACTGGTCACTGTGGGATTCTTTGCACTTGCGAATTGGAGTAGTATATTGTATATGGAAAATTGGTAATGTGAAGCGTATCAGATGGCAGGTATTGTTTCCGCGTTCAAGAGTGTCCAGCGTACCAAAAGATATACATGACAGTCCCACTGGAGGACATTTTGGCATTCGTAAGACTCTGAACAAAGTTCGTGAACTCTTTTTCTGATGCAATGCGAGGTCCGATATGGAGTGCTGGTGCGAAGAATGCGCAGACTACGGCATTAGGAAAGGACCGAACGAGAAAACACGTGAGCCCTTCCAGTGTGACAATGTCGGAGCTCTTTTCGAAAGAATTGCACTCGACGTTTTGCGGCCATCACTACCATAGACATTAGACAATAAGAAATGCATCCTAGTACTAATGGATTGCTTCACAAAAGTGACCAGGAACTTGCATAATCCCTGACTAAGAGTTTGCAATCATCAGTGGAGTTCTAACCCGGAACTAGATATGTCGTTACGGGGTTCCCTCTCCCATCCATACTGACCAGGGAATGAACATATTTACAAATTCTAGCATATTCACGGGACTGTGCAAACTACTCGGAATAGACAAAACTTGAACTACTTCTCTTAATCCTCAACCGGACGACATGGTAGAGAGATTCAACAGAACGATACTTAATAATCTCTCCATATTCGTATCCAGAAATCCTCAAGATTAGGATCGTCACCTATCTTTTTTCCTGCTGTCTTACAGAAGTGCTGTCGACAAATCGTCCAGACATTCTATGTCGAAAATGCTGTTTCGCCGAGATCTGCTACGGGGCTTGTTGTTGTCTGGACGATTATATGATAGCCCTTCATTGCCTGATGAATATGTGCAATATTTGCAGACGCGGTTGGAGGAGATTTATCGTTTCGCTCGTGAAAGGGTCAACATTGCTACCGATAGAATGAAGACCCGATATGATATTAAAGCTAAGAAAAGGCAATACCAAGATGGCGGCAAAGTGTGGCTGTTCAAACCACGGCGATGACCAGGATTTTCTCAGAAATTACAGCATAACTGGGTAGGACCTTACGTCACAATGAAAATAATAAACAGTGTCGTTTATCGAAATTAGAAATCGTCATTAATCAAGACAAAAGCCATCTATATCGCATATCGATAGATTAACCGCAAATTTTAGATCCAGTAGGTTGATACAGCCCTGGGCGTGTAGTCTTAAAGAGTGACAATGTGCGAACATAATGTGTCTTCACTGAAATCTCTTTTGAGAGCCAGAAGAGAAAAACATTGTACTGGTAGCCATTCCTGCGACATGTATTTAGGGTCGCCATGTCAGGACTGTCGGTTCGAAGTTGCCAGATGTGTCGACTTTTGGCGATATTTCGAATGTTCGAAAACCTTCAAGAAATAACGAATGTCCTACGAGATATGAGCCCTTTCTGGAAGTTTCTACCGAGAGTCTATAAAAGGAGTCGTCGCTCAGTTGCGGCAGTTGACGTGATACAAGCTACATTGAATCGTAACGTACATCCATGCTTTGAGAATGGGTATCGGCTGTTTTGCGAAATGAGAGGGGCATTTACTTGCTGTTTTACTGTACCTGATCGTTGTTTAATGATTTTATGAGATAGTTACCGAGCTATTTTATGTATATTGTTCCTGTCTACGCTGTGCAATAAACGTGTAGTTAGTTATCCATAAATTTGGACTCTTTCTCGTATCCTGAGAGTACATCCACGGTTCCAGAGTATGTCGTAACAATCTTAAAAGAAACAGATGTATTTTAGGAAAGAAGGGTTGAAATTTTTGTTTTTTATTTAAATGACTCTTCTAGAAAAATATTGAGCATTTTAAACTTTAAAAAGATAGTATTGAACAGATAGAATTTCGGTTATATGGTGAAGCGATGTCGTATACAGGGTGTTGAGGAAAGTCATAGACTAGGCCAATAATTATCATATATTATATATTTTTTGCAGGTGTATAAGAAACCTCTGTGGTGCTATATCACCGGTTCTACGGTGCTACCACCACTCTTTAGGAAATCGTGGGTACTACACGATGTCAAAACTTTAAGGGACACTCTATTTTAGAGGAATACGGAGAGCTATCTTGCTTTTTGTTAGAGATAGGGGAAAAGTCAATTATAAACCTGTAGACTGCTGCAAAATGCGTACTAAACATCTTGGTCACAGAGAAAGTTGCAAAAAAAGAAAAAAGAAAAAAAACTCTATTTAAAAAAATAATTTTATTAATTTGGATGTAATAGCTGAAACATAGAGATATGAGTCGTTGTTGAAGATGAACATTTTGTGTTTTGTGTATAATAAAGTCTATTTTATCCTAGCACTTACTTAAATGTTTGATTTTCTTTCAGGGTTGCGGGAGTTAGATCCTATGTATACTTTTAGGGAGTTAGATATATATACTCCACTGCTCTTTTAATAAGTTTTAATAATAATAAGAATAATTATATATATATATATATATATATATATATATATATATATATATATATATAAATTGAAAGATTTTAATCGAAAATTATGCATAAACTATTGTATATATATATATATTAGAAATATGTAATAATAAAATAATTTATGTAATAATAATTAAAAAAAAAATTCAAGTAATATTAACATCACCATAGAAGCAAATTCATGGCCATAATGCCGATAAGAGAAGAGAACAAAGCAAATCAGTAAACACAGTATCAAACCGCGGGCAATATAATAACGTGTATTTAATAACAGAAAGTAAAAAGAATCGAGGAAGGGCTGGAAATGTAGAGCACGGAAAGGCCAGGACAAAGAAAATAAATCAATGAATAGTATATCTGCCAAAAACGTCTGCAGGGGCACATTCTAGACAGATATTCTAAAATTCATTGTTTCTATAATTGCATAAGAACACGTGGTTAAAATTTCATGCAATCTGTGCCCAACAACAGAATAAATGAGATCAACAGACATAAAACATAAAATACCACATAATTATGAAAAATATAGCGTACAAATGCACAAACATGCAAAAAAAAAAAAGGGGGGGGGGCAACTTACAAGTCTAAAGACCGCCAGCGTGAATAATCTTGATGGGAGTCCACCACGGGATCCAGCTTGAATGCTTACCACTGAAAATACCGCGATGGAATGAACCAGACCATAGAGAGTGGAAGTAGTTATACATATTTTGGTGAGACAAACCCAACAGTTCAGAAAATAACTGAGAAGTCACCACTACGACCGAAAACATTTAAAGTATGGATAACACTGTTTTTTAGAGCCGTAGCTTGTTCTTGTTTTATTTGCTTTTTAGATATCCGCCTTAACGGTTTTATTAGTGTTTTAAACTTTTTTCTTTATTTACCCGCCGAGGATATATATATATGTATATATATATATATATATATATATATATAAATATATATATATATATAAATATATATATATATAGTATATATAAACGAAATTGCATTTAATGCACGTATTTGCTTGTTGCTCTTGGTATTTGCATCGCAAACCAAACACTGTACCACTTTCATTGCTATCGCCGTTTCTTCCGCAATTTGTCCTCTCCTATTCGAAAGAACACTTATTACGACATTCCGACACGAGGACAATTTTGTTTATTACTTTAACGCGTTGCGATCCCCCCTCCTCTTCCTTCATCCACTCTGTGACAATTTACTTTTCCATATTTAATTTTTACCGTCTTCGCATCGTCTTGTTTTTTTATCCCTTATTTATTTTTTGCTTTAAATATTATTTGCAACTCTCCTTTTTATTTTCTCCGCATCCTATTTTAATTAGAAAATCCGGCGACCGCCCCCTCGCCCCCTTTCACTCTTCGCACGAGATTATTGAAAATTAATCCGCGAGTCCAGAAATTAAGGCAAATATTACTGCGCGAGTGCCGACTGGCAACGCGCGCGCGCCCCCCTCCCCCCACAGTTAGCCCCGACATTCTCTCTCCGCTGGAGCGTTCATGCAAAAATGGTGGAGAACTTCTCTTCTAAAAGTTGGTCCGCTAATTAAAATTTTTAGGGGGGGGGGGGGGAGGGCTTACGCTATGGAACGCAAATGAATTGATTAATAGATACGTACGTTATTAAATGCGGATCCGATCTGATTGTTCGCATGGCGCGAGGATACAGGTCTTTTGCAGTTTGGGCATCGAAGAACACGTGGGGGCCACACTGGTGAGAAGAACCGAAATGTGAATTTAGGGTATTTAGCGTGTATTTTGTTGTTAAGGAAAGTTTACTTTAAAACCCATGCGAGCATTTCGAGGGGGGGGGGGGGTCGACACTGGCCACGCAACTCACACGATTAAAATAAAGTAAAAAAAAAACCCGTACAAGCACGTGCCTAAGAAATAACTTATTTTGAGAACTTTTATAATTAAATATTGTCCACCGGAGGCAAAATGTAATCTATATGTTCCCGATAGGAATTAATATAACAATAAGTCTCTAACGTATATATAAGTTGGCTATAAAGTTGACTGAATGTAAACGTAACAATAACGAAACATAATAGTGATAAGGCATGCATAACAAAAAATTTATGAAGAAGCCTTCATAAGGCGGAAATTGGCAAGCACACTTTGTTCATGACGAAGTTATTAAGCAATTTTATTTTCTTTTCCGTATTTATTTCGTACAGTCATTCGAATTTACAATAAAATAAAAAATAAATAAAATGTGGCACATCCAGAACCGAAGATCGAATCCTTAGTGAGCCTCTTCACGCACAAATTTAATGCTGAATCCATATCAGTCAATATCTAAGCTCTATTTATAGTCGATTCTGAGAAATAGATGTTTCAAAGAAATTTTTTAAACCAGAAGTGAAAAAAAAAAATCAAATCCTTAGTCTATCCACCCCTTTCAGAATTTGATGCTAAATATATATATATATAAGCAATCACCTAAGCTCTATCTATGGGTAATTTTAAAAGATAGATATTTCAACTAAAATGAAAATTTTTAGTCTGCAAATGAAAAAGGAACTGGAAGTGGAAAATTTTAGTAAATCCTCTTATCTCCTCCGAAATTGGATGTTGAATCAATATCAGTCATCATTTAATACCTATATCAGTCATTTCATCTCGTAACATCTACTTCTCAAAAGTGTTAATTTTTTTTTTTCCCCTATTAAAAACAATAGCATGGCAAAATTATTGTCACTACAACAGCTAGACAAATAAGAATTCATCTGTAAACTTTTCTTTTCCAATGGCCCAGGCACTTGATGTAGATGTATTGAATATACAAATACAGTAGTTGACGGGTAAATCATTTTGCCGTCATACCTTGCTCCTGCGCACCCCATGGAGTGGATCCTTTTGCGCCCTTTAGCCACCCAATCTTGACCGGAACTCAGTGGGGGTGACATGCCCAGGATACTCTCCTTCTGTCGCGCATTTAGCCACTGGTCGGGAGTAGCGCACTACAAGTAGGGAAACTACAGTAGTCGCTACTTTTTCTCGTAGTTTGTAGTGTAACGCGTAAATAAGTAATATAGCGAGTTGCGTGGTACAATAAATCACTCGTTTGTATGGAGTTTGAACGCTACTTTTAACGTTCTTTCAGTAAACAAACAAACAAACAAAGTGCCATTCCACATATCGTGGAATCGCCCTTTTTTCATTTGTATGAAATTTAGTGTTTTGCTCAACGATGTATGATGAATGGCTGCAGGGTTAGGAAGGTTATTGCCTCATGACGTTAATTTTTTACATAGATATATTCAGATGTGTTATGTCCCAAAAGACCCTGCTTATCTGATTGCAATTTTGAGATGCAAATTTTATTAAAAATGAATAAACATGCTTTTTAAATAAATAGTTTTTACTTTTATTTTATTTTATACTTTTAATAAATAAAACGGATACACGTCAACTTAAATGAAACTTTAAAGTCAAAGACAACCGAAAATAGGTTTCAAAGTCCTTTAATAAAATATTCTTTCCTCGACGTACAAAAATGGCACGACCAAAGCACTTTCGGGCATCACAATGCCTTTCATCAGTGGCGATTTTAAAGTTTATACTTTTATTTTACTGTTTTTAGAAGTGGGTAAACGCGTAAAGATTGGTAAGTTGATCAGTCAATTTGGGAATCAGTCAATTTTAATTATTCAGAATAAGTTAAATGACTACAGTATATCCATGTCCTCAACATTTTGTGAAAATTGAAGCTGCGGCAAAAAAATTCTTCTTATAAAAGTAGTTATGTAGTGACTCTGTTTTAAAAGTAGTTTGTAGTCACTACTTTTAAAAAAAGGAGTTGCAGTTAACTACATTTATCATAATGTAGTTTTAGATCACTACAATAATAAAGTAGTTTTCCAAAACCACTGCCTTTAGCCACCCAATCTTGACCGGAACCCAGTGGGGGTGACATCCTCAGGATAATCTCCTTCTTCTGTCATACCAACCTCTGTAATCTATCAGGAGACTGATGTACTTCTAGCATCCTGTGTTTTAAACATTTATTTTATTACAAATACTTTTTCAATACACATAAAAGCAATGAAACTTAAAATTTATATTTGAGTGTCCACTCTCTTCTCGAGTCTATTTGTTTCCCAAATTTTTTCCCCGCTGTCTGCTATTACCTCATCCCTGATTGTATAGCGCCCCCTCAACAAGTCGATCTCCATTCATCACGGGGAGGGGGGGATAGATCCCACGCCCCGGATACGAGAACGACCGCAATCGAAGCCCCGGTTTGGCCTGTTGACCCCATCGAGGAACAGAAAGGAGGCGCTTGACCGCTGGCTATTTCTATCTCTCCCCACCCTTACTGAAAAAACGTCTCTCTAGTAGGAAGATTCCTTTTCCATGTATGACAGATGGGTTGCGATTTCATTTTCACTGAATGGACTGCCGTGTTTCTGAGTGTTTGGGGATCAGTGGTTCGCAGCCCAGAAAGCATCCACAAATTCTGAAACGGGAACTAGTAAAGTTATTGATTCCACGCCTGGAACACGGGCATGTAAAATTATTTCGTTTTTCAATCGTTCCCGGCAAATCAGGTGAAATCAAAATGTAAAATTAAAACGTAAGATACGGTGTTTGAATTTTGTACGAAAAGTAAATAACAAACAAATTGTAAATTTAAAAGCAATGATTCTTGTTTCTTCGACATACTTTTCGAATTTTTTTCTTTCTGTGATTAGAATTTGGTTTTACCGCGCCTGTTTATTTGTTTTTATTGTCTTCCGATGATACATTCATGTTGATATTTAAAATGTCAACACATAAATGTATTTCCTCTTTATTAAGTGATTGTTATTTTCATTTGCAACATGCTTAAGTGGATAACCTTCATCCATATTTTCTTTTGGTCAAACATGCAGAGCCCGCTTATTGGGCGGTATTCCATGTAGCACTAACAGGTTTTCATGCTTTATCTAGAACCTCCTTCAGTAGCGTAGGGCAGGTGCAAGAATTTAAATGCACCATTCCATTTTCCTAACTAATATAAATTGTCGTTATCATAATAAATAATAATTTTGAAGATATCTCCAACGTCTAACTCTTGCAATTTTCTATTTAATAAGTCTTTAAAGGCGCAAAATTTCATTTTTGCATCGTAGACATTTTACGATAATTTCAGTAAAATGAAACAAATGGTCTAAGATCTGCATACTACTTTTGCTACATTAGTATAATTTTAAGTACATTAGCATAAAAAGGGCAGAGTTAAAAAGTTGAGTTAGGGTTTTCTACGGAAAAGCGCGTTTCAATCATGCCTCAACTCGAATCGAACTTTTGAGGAGGATATATAATATTTTTGTCTTAAATTTGTATCCTAATAATTTACAATTAAATGCCAATAATAATAACTCTAACGCTGCAAACTTTTTAGACTTAAATTTGAATTTAAAAAATTGTAATCTGGCTATTATATGATAAAAGACTAGATTTTAACTTTAATACCTCTAAAATTCAACACTTTAACTGTTGTCTGCATATGTCAGTATTTAGAAATATCATATCAAACCAGGTTCTTATAATTGTTGTGAAATGCTTGACCTCGTTAATAATTATTTTCTTTCAAAATTTAACTTCCCGCAAATTCTAATTCACTTTCGATTCTAAAACTTGTTCTCAGAAATTTATTCCAAATTGATAAAGCGCCATTTCTGTATTTCGGCCTTTTGGATATTTCCCGCCAGTTTCGGTAAACCTTGGCGTAGTAATTTGTCACGCGTTTTAGTACATGTACTTCGTATTTGCATTTCATATTCCTTAACATTGGAACTCTTTTTCTTTGCGTCATGAACGCGTAATAACATTAAAGATGCTCAAGTCTGTTTTCGGTGAATAGTTTTAGTTGGCGATGTAATTCCAAAGCAGTCGGACGTGTTCTTGCCCGCGGGGCAAAGAACAGGTATCTTAATAGAATGTATCTAAAATTAAATTAAAAATGAAGTAAATTATTTAAGTCGCGTTTTAATGTAATTTCAAAGAGTCACGAGATTTGTTCATCATAAATTGATTATTTTGAGATGTCTAACCGGCGCAAACCACTATCGGATTCGCCGTTGTATTCGACGAATATGTTCTGTAATGTCGGAAATCCAAGTGTAATTTCAAGTATCATCGTCAACAAATTCGATGTCTAATACTTCTTGATGTATATGATTTGGAACATGGTAATTTCTTATCGAATAAAGAAAAAGGTAAATTCAAAAGGTTTGAGTCATCATTGCTTATCTCCTACTATCATCACGCCACCATCAGCTCCAATCGCTGTGTACAACCCTTGTCACATCAGCGCGGATCTCCCATCTTCTCCGATGCCCGGGAGAAACCGCCCTCAGCGATCGCGCTCCAATTGCTTGTGCAATCCTATTACAAATGCCGTGAATATCTTTTTACGACGTATGACGACCGCCCCTTTCTACAACATATGATGGCCACTACGTTTTATAATAAATGGTGCCGTAACAAATGGTGGTCAACGTTGTTTATAACATAATTGTCTACAGATTTTATTGATTCTAAATTAACACATTTTATAGAATTATTAAATACTGCAGCCAATAATGGCTAACCTCCAAATTTCATAATTAAAATAATTTTAAAATAATGTACATAAATATTTAATATTTTCAAAAATATTTTCGCTAAAAATATGTAATATTAGCCAATTTGATACTACGATATGAGCCCCTTATATAATGGAAATTGTGGCATACTCGTGTTTTCACTTCTTCTAAGAATCACTTGTTTAGTAAATTATTCATCTATGATTTCTGTTTATCCTGCTTAACTTATATGGTTAATTGTTTTGTCTCGTACTCTAATTCACTGGACGGGTTTTAGAGAATGTCACTGTAACAGACTGCTTTACCCCCCCCCCCCCTTGATCTTTTTTCGTCATACTTGTTCTGGATGCTTCTCGACTATCTTCATTCTGTTACGGATCTGCTCGCACATACACGTGCAGTTAGGATTCCTGCCGCATCGATAATGGTAATACTTGATTTCTTATTTTTTTCTTTTTTCCAATTCTTCCTCTTTTAATGCTTGTAGTCTGTTGCATTGGTATTTATAGTAATTTGCTATTGCCAATTCTGAAACAAGCATGTGTTTGGGTTAATTAGAGTTAGATGCACAGACTTGAAAATGAGTCTAGTCTAATTAACTCCCAAACTAAGCCAGTGCTGTATACTTCTTTTTTCGGCATTGTGGCCGTGGTTTAACTGCTTTTTTGATTTAAATACTTCGTTATTACTTGATTTTGTCACTATATCTTTCTTATATATAATCTGCGAGTGTTATATATTTTGGAATAAAATGGACTTTTCATTAGAAAGTGTACACATTATTTTGCATTCGATAGAATTTGCTTTAAATTTGTTGAATTTGTTGAAAAGCACTAATGAATTAATCGCTAATTACTAATGAATGTCAAATTACTTATGAAAATTTTATTGATTTACCAATTAACATTAATAATATATCATCAAAAACAAAACAGCCATTTATAACTACAGATATTTAATAACATATTTGCATCCTCTCGAAATATTCCTGGGTACAAACGAACGGTCTTTGTGATTTAAATGTGACGTGGCATTTCTTCTAGAAAGACATCCTTGAAAGGCATCCCCCGTTTAAAGGTATTTCCATATCTGGATTTTGAGAAGTCATACCAATAACTACCTTAAAGCACTTCCATAACTACCCTAGAGGAGACATCATTCCTCAATAACTGCCTCCTATACGACGATCACTCTCTCTCTCTGCACACGCTTCTGCAAATCGTTCGAATCTCGACTCCGAACCCAGTCAGCATTTGACAAAACTGTCAGCGCACCTCAGATCAATGTTGACAGAATTTCAACACCCCCTTTCCCCTTTACAGCCACTCTCTCATTAATCAACTCCAAAGATACAGTACGAGGTTATACAACGCTTTTAGCTTCCACTTCGGATCTCACTGTCATGTTGCATACATTAGATCCTTTAAGGATTGTTAATTTCCTATGCGCCATAATGGTTGATTCTTGTGAAATGTAATGCACTAGAAATATTGCGGTAGTAATGTAAATATGTACAACTAGGACGAATGACAATAAATAATTTGACATTAAATAAGCACCCGCACTACTTAACTTATTCCAGCGCCACCTGAATTATTACCTACAACGGTAGTGTCGTTTTCATAATATGAAGTTTTAACTGCTTACTTTTACCGCCATGCTCTTACCATTATCAAAATTGATAGTATGCAAAATGGTTGAAACTGTATCATCTGCCTACACCCGCATTTCCCTCCGACCATTTCGCATGCTATCCATTTTGGATAATGATAATATTTATTATAGTATTGTTCAGAATGCTGTATATACAGTGCGCGAAAAAAGTATAAGGACAAAGGAAAACTCGCCAAATCTAGAAATCTTTTAGACGGAAATCTATGCAAATTTCTTAAGCAAAAATATTGATAAAATTAAGTTCTTTTTCATGTAAATTTGTTAAATTTTCCAAAAACAAATCTGTATAAATTTACTTTATAAATTTTAAACCCATATGATCTTGGAAAAAAGTATAAGGACAACTGCTTTTTCATCTAAAATTTTAGTAATATTTGCATATTTGAAAGCAGGAAATGACCATTTCAAATATAAGGCCTGGGTTTCTAAACAAAATTCACACTTGCCTCATTTCTTCACGATTTTTATTCGATGCCAAAAAGAACTCATCCGTCTGACCTTGAAAAAGAGAAAATTCTTGCTTTTAAAGGATGTGGATTGAGTGGGCATGAAATTTTGAAAAAAATTACAAGATCTAAAACTGTTGTTTATAATTTTCTAAAAGAACCTGGAATGTATGAAATAAAAAAACGAACTGGAAACCAGAAATTTTAACGCATCGACAAAAAAGAATGGTTGTAAGAAGAGCTTGCGAGAAAAAAGAAACTGCAAATGAAGTTAGAAGAAATTTGGACTTACCATGTGCCACACGAACAATTCGAAATGTTTGGAATAAACATCCGAATATTTGGTATGGAAAGTTAATGTCACGTCCACCTCTTAAAAAGGAACATAAAGAAAGATGACAGGAGTTTTAAAAAAAAATACATTTCTCTCTGTCCAAAATAGATTGATGTAATTTTTTCGGACGAAAAGAAGTTCAATTTTGATGGGTCAGATGGTTTTCGCTATTTTTGGTATAATCTGCGTAAGACCAAAGACGTTTTTGCCAAACGTCAATACGGTGGGGACACAGCAATGATTCGAGGCGCTTTTGCAACAAACGAAACCAAGGCCTACAGTCTTTATCAGCTACAAAATGAACTCTGACAAATATGTTGATATGTTAGGCGAACATTTGTTACCTGAGGCCCCACTAATTACTTCAGTAGACTATATTTTCCAACAGGATAACGCTTCCATAAACATTTCTAAAAGTGCAAAACCCTGGTTTGAAGCTAATTCAGTAAATTTACTTGATTTTCCGGCGAGGAGTCAATCCAATAGAAAATTTATGGGGTCTTCTAGCCCGAAAAGTTTATAAAAATGGCACACAATATCAGTGTAAAGAGGATCTTGTGTTAGCCATCAAGCATGTTTGGAATAACATTTTTGTAGACACTTTAAAAGAACTTTCAGCATCGATGACCTCTCGGCTTATTCAAGTAATTGAAAAAAAAAGTTATTTTCTTGATTATTAAGAGAAATGTTAAGTAATTTAGAACATGTCCTTATCCTTTTTTCTATATTTTTTTTAGTGATAATCTTTATAAGGTCAACTTTTGTAAGGTTCATATTTGTTGTTTTATGTGTTGTAAATGTTATTGTATAATTTCATATTAGAGGTCAGAAATATCAAAATTTTGATTTGATAAAGTGAAAATAAAGTATATTTTCATTCATTTTCATTCAATTATATGTTGTCCTTGTACTTTTTTCGGAAGGGCGCCGTCCCCCTTGAAAATTTTTGAATCATTTAGGCCATGTAATTGCCATTTTTAAGCCCATAAATCACTCTTTTCACAATATTAATAGCTTAATGCTTAACAGGACATATATATATTATACAGGGTGTCCAGTGCTATCGGTGCCCAATGGCTATTTCCTCAACCGTTAGTCACAGAGATACACTTCCATTTGCAAAAATGTTTTAAATTTTAAAATCTACTATCTTAGAAACAGTTTACATCAATAAATGTATTTCTAAAAGAAATACAAAATATAAATTTTTATACGGCCCCTGGTCTTACCAGTTATACCGGGTGATTCGAAAGTTCGGAGCAAAAATAAAATGCTATAAAAATATATCTATGGGTCAGAGAGACATGCGGTTTGCAGATTAATATTCACCGTGGTGGGGGATTTTGTATGGCATGAAAAAAAAATAGTTCAAAATCACGACACTAGGGGAGCACTGCTGCGAAGAAAACAATGCGGGGTAATAATTGTGAAATGAGATATTTTATTTCAGCATGATTTTCAGCTGCAAGTGCTCAATGTGTCCACCCCTACATTCCAGTACTGAGTGCAGTTGCGGTATTACGGTTGATACAGCATGAAACAGCATATCAAAGGGAATGGCTACTACCTCCTGCCGTAAGGAGTCTTTCAGTGCTGGTAAGGACTGGGGATTTCCTTTATAGACCCGTAATTTTAGGTACCCCACAACGAGAAATCACAGGGTGTGAGATCTGGGGATCTCGCAGGCTAGTCATGTGTGCAATCATCTCCATGCATAAATCATCTCCATGGCTTTATCTGCCGTAGCCATCCGAGTGTCGAGAGTTTGAACTAATTTTTTGTCATGCCAAACAAAATCCCCCATCACGGTGAATATTAATCTGCAAACCGCATGTCTCTCCGACCCATAGATATTTTTTATAGCGTTCTATTTTTGCTCCGAACTTTTGAATCACCCGGTATTTAGAAAAATCATCCTTTTCATGCAAAATAAAAAAAAATCATCTTTTTACGACCAAAGTTCACCGAGTTATGAAGCACTAAACTTTATGACTTAAGTCGCTTTTCCGCGCACAAAAAATGTCCCGTTTCAGGCAACCTTTAAGGGACCATATAAATATTGAAATTTCGTATTCAAAGTATGTTTCGATTGCATTTGCTGACATAATATTGAGAATGAAGCAAAGCTTTTTATCGAATAGTAAGTACTTCGTTTAGAAGGGTGTTATAGTCAGGGCTCGACTAAGATCTTCTGGGGGATATTTTGAAGATCTTTATTGTAAATGAGGTAACATATTATCGTAAGAGTCGTTTAAGTCAATAAAAGCATTTCTGTAAAAATTATGAAATTTAAATTTTTATACAGTAATAGACCTGTAATGAGACCAGTTGCAGCGTACCTGCAGACGAAAATAAAAAATTACGCACATTAAATCTAAAATAATAAAGGCATATAACACCTAAAAAATAACAGATTTGTAGAGAGTATTTGAATAAGCTGAAATGAAGTATCATGTCTGTGATAAAATGCTCAGCAGACGATAAATATTTAACATTTAATTTTCCTTCTAAAACGGCAACAGACGATAAACATTAATTTTTATACTTTGAGTTGAAAAACTGTTATTTTGCTTATTTTGTTCCTGTTGTTCTAAAGTTTCTGATGCTGTGTTTGCTTTGCTTGCTCGTAGCAAATGTAAAGTGATAAACGAAAAATGTTCAATAACAGGCAGTGCACTGAAATGGTATTACTTTACGGGGAATTTCATTGGAGTAAGCGAGAGGCTGCAAGGCAGTATGCTATGAAATTCTCGAATGAAAATCATCCATCTGCTAGTACTATTCCTCCTAGATCAACAAGATCAACCAACGTCCTAGATCAACAAGAATCACAGACTCAACAATGCGCATACCTGTGGAGGATGTTCTCGGATATGCCCTCGCTCATCCACAGTGTTTAATTTCGTTTCGCGGCAAAGACCCGAGGGCTCGCCAATGAGGCTGAGCATCTAAGATTCTTGAGCCGCAGTGTAGTGTAAGAAGCATTAGCGAAGCATGTGGATATTCTAAATCTCAAGTATGGAACATTTTATACACATACAGTGCATATCCGTATCTCCCGATACTGGGAGAAGAATTAATGTCAGGAGACAGCGTCGCTTTGACTTCTGAAATTACATTTTAAACAGACAAGACGATATTTCGTCGTTTGTTAGTGACATTCTGTGGACCGACGAGTGTCAGTTTACAAGACAGGGTATATTGCAAATACTCAAAATAGTCCCTATTGGTCTCTGTAAAACCCGCACATCATTAACCCGAACAGACATCAAGTGCGTTGGTCGGTAAATGTTTGATGTGGCATATGGAAGGAGACTTTAATTGGGCCGTTCATTTTGATGGCGCTTTAACATCGGAAAAGTATGCACAGATTTTACAGGGCCCAGTAACTGACTTCTTGGACGAATGTATTTCCTGACGAGATTTATCACAGATGTGGTTTCAGCACGACGGCGAGTCAGGTCCTGTTGAGTGGCCTCCGCGACTACCAGACTTGAACCCCTTACATTACTTTCTCTGGGGTTTCTTGAAAAATAAAGTCTATGAAAAAGAATCAACGAGTCCGGTAGATTTGCTAAATCGTATTTTCGTAGCATGCACATGTGTAACACCGACTATGCTGTGCAAAGTACAGGAAAATTTTTCACGGTGCGTTTTTGCATTGCAGCCGGAGGAAGCCACTTCGAGCAAATATTACGATAACCCGGTTTGTAATATGATTTTCAGTTTCTGAAATGCGTATATTCGCATTTTAAAATATGTTTTATTTTCTAATTGAACGAGGCTGTTCTTTTTTCCTTATATCATTTAACACAAGTTGTATTTTTTTTTACTTCTATTGTCAGTCAGTACAAGCTGTATTTTTGATATTTTGTTTTACTTCTATTGTCAGTAAAAGCTGTATTTTTTATATTTTTTTATGTGTTACAAATAATTATAACTTTAATATTGTTTAGTGTAATGTATATTGCTGGAAAAAATAATGAAATTGCTGTGAAATATTTATCTCTCCAATTATTTTACGTATAACCCCCATTTCTCAGCACAAAATGTGCTCCAACTTTAAGCAGATATAACTCGGTGAACTTTGGTCATAAAAGGATGATTTTTTTTTATTTTGCATAAAATTGTATGAAGATAATTTTCCTAAATACAACTGGTAGGGGCCGTATAAAAATTTATATTTTGTATTTCTAAAAGAAACACATTTATTGATTTAAACTGTTTCTAAGATAATAGATTTTAAAATTTAAAACATTTTTGCAATTGGAAGTATATCTCTGTGACTAACGGTTGAGGAAATAGCCATTGGGCACCGATAGCACTGGACACCCTAAAAACACATATAATCAAAAATAGTATAGAACTAATTAATAAAATAAAACTAATCCCTTACATACATGATGTAAAAACTTTTGATTTCAAAGACCTATTTAATAATATAGACATTAATGATTTATATAAAGTCATACTACTTTTATATGAACAATTCACTCAAGCAAAAAACATATCATTTCCAAAATTCAAAACTTTATTAAAATTCATTTTGTTCAAACAGTATATAGTTCAAGGAAAATGCATATACAAATTAAATAAAGGAATACCACAGGAAGGTAAATCATCCACCATACTGGCCAACCTTTATCTACATTTTTACGAAAATCAGAGCCCTTTCAACAGTCATATAATGTACAGATATATTGATGATCTTATTATTATTATTATTGGAATTATTATTGGAATTACTAATGAGGCCAATGAATTAAATTTTGTTTTCTATCCACCTAATCTACAACTCATTGAAAATGTATATACATCCAACTGGATCAATTTTCTAGACGTTAGTTTAACAATTAAAAATGCAAATACAATAAAATTTAAAATCTATGACAAAACAGAAACTTATAACTTCAAAGTAAATAAACTTCAACATTTCTCTTCCAATCTTTCCAAATCTGTATATAGAAATATTATTAATAACCAGTTATTAAGAATCAAAATGTTAAGAACACCTTGTTACTACAAAGAACATCTTCATAAATTCATAAACACCGTCATCAAAAATAACTACCCGCCCAATCTTATTTTTTCTTTTATTAAAACACATTTTAAATTTAAATTCAAAAACTTGCAACAATTACAGCAACATATTGACAAATCATACTCTAGCATTTCTAAATAATTCATAATCTCCATGTCTTCTTCTAACAGTTAAACAATTCGTATAATTCACTTTAACCTGCTTTGAGAAAACTGCTTAGTCAGTAACAAAAAATTCACTGTAATCTGTTCTGAGATGATTGGTAATACACATGCTTTTCCAGAAGTACCACAGTACTAGGGGTAGATATATTTTCATTTTATTTTCATTATATTCTTTTGATATTACTTTATAATACTTTGCATCCTCATTACAATAATTAGCCACAAGCTGGTGCAGCAGAATATTTTATATTCATGTTTGATTTTTTTGTGTATTTGATCCACTTTGTCTTTTCTTCTACGTAGGGCCATTTACATTATTTCTGTAATACATTTTACAGTTGTGTAAACAGAAACGTAGAATCAGCATTAATGAAACATGTATGGCCCTTGATAACGTACATGGTTTCAGAAATGCTTTTCATATTCATTTTATTCCTTTTATATTCACTAGATTCCATTTATTCAATTTCCAAACTTCTTGCATAGCTCATCGTGCTACACTAGGCTTCTGATTTGCATTTTTTTACCTTTACCTACAGTTTACAAGCAATTTTCTTTGGTATTTCTCGGGTATCTATATATTACAAGTAATCATAATAATCATCAATTATATATATATATATATATATATATATATATATATATATATATATATATATATATACATATATATATAGATTAACACATATGGGTTATTTTGTAACTTGGAACGCTTTCTATTTTTTTCCCTGCACTTTTACTAAGGCTCCTGTACTTTTACACCAAGGCCCCTATACACTTTTACTAAGGCTCCTATATATATAGGAGCCTGTATGTATATATAGGAGCCTCCTGTATATATAGGAGCCTTACTTTTTACGAAAAACGGGGTTACTGGACTTGGTGACGTTACAGCACCGCGCTGACTGGCATTTGACTATGGTCATCTATCGTCTATCCAAGTCCAAGGTAGCAGTTGCCACTTTCATCAGTTTTTCATTCCTCTCCTGGTCGTAAGCGGGATATTATTTTGAGGCTTGGGGGGGGGGGGGCAGGGTTTTTTTCCTCATTTGTTTTCATTCAAGTTTGTAAATGACTAGCAAAATAAAAGGCTGAACTTTGTTGAATATTGCCCCCAAATCAGCAAATACAAAAACCTTCTTGAGATCTTGAGAGTAGGCGGCGCATACAGCGCGTACCCTTTCGGGACAGCCCTGTATATATATATATAATAAAGATATAGTATGGAAATCCAATGATAGAATAGCGAGAAGTTATAACTCATGAAACCCTAACTTAAAAAATACCAACAACTTAAAAAGAAGGATCAAATAAAGAATTATTAATCAAGAGGAGAATAAAATACATATATCTAGTCATCAAGCTAAATATATATTTAACAAATATCAATGGTGAGAATTCAAAAATTGAAAAACATAAAATAACCATGCATTGAATCTATACACGTGGATAAGCACTAGGCCTAAAAAATTATACATTTTGAACAAATTATTTTTCAAGTCCAAGTATTTATTCAAAAGGCACAAAACATGCTTGTTTCTGAAGACACAGATAGATAATATCCATAAATTTTGTCTACTTGGACTACAAACAAAAAGATTGAAATATAAAATAGGAATATTGAAATACCTTAGAAAATACTGCTTATCTCCTAACCGTGAGCAATAAAAGATGAGACCGCTATTGACAATTGCAGGAGCTAAAAGTGGAGATCTACTTTTGCCAATAGTGAGATATAAATAACAGTATTGCAAAAATACAATAAAATGTGATGAATTCTCCAGTGAAAGTTACGTAATAAAGGGGCTGGTAAAATATTATTATAGGATGTAAATACATTATAATGTTATTTCTTGAGAATGTTGACTATTAGCTAATATAATATACTAAGGAGGGTATTTTAAGAATATTCAGCTAATTTAAACTTTTAAACTATACCATTTACTAAATATATAGGATATTTATGTAATTTACTGGTAATTTTTAGGTTATAAATGTGCAAAGCATGAAATTTTTTATCTGATAATCTATAAATTCTGAAAAGTTGATTAAGAATTATATTTCTAAACAATTGTATCCAGTTACAGGAATTGAATGGTAATATTTTATTAATATTAAAATGAAAATAGTCTTTTGTATTATATAAATTAGTAACTATCCTATAATAGGCTCAATAATTAGATTTAAATCCAAAAAATTCACATTATTACTAATAGAGGTTTCATTAGGAATTAATTTAAGTTATCCGGATATCCTATATCTATAGCGCATAGTTGTCAGTAAATACTAAACAAATCAGACCATCTCAACATATCTGTAAATTTTATAATCAGTTGAAGTAAAAGAATTTTCATAATGATGAAGGTATAAATTAGCTAAGATACTACTACTACAGCCACCTTGTGGTACCCCAGAGACTTGTAAGTATAATTTATTACCTTGAAAAATATAATTATTGAAATGAACAAAGTGGAGAAGTTTAGGAAAATTAGTAAATTGATTAGTAGTAAAAGCATTATATAGAGCTAAAATTACATCATGACGATCAGAGGAGATCTTAATGTTACTAAAAAGATCTTTAAAATCAAAAGTTTGAAATTCAATTAGTTTACCAAGTGATGTTAATTTATTCTTTAATTCTTTACATTATTCTAGTAATAACTACCTTATGTATATATATATTAGTATTGTTCAGAATGGACTCTGCGTGCATCTTGAATTGTGTTCCATTTCATGTGTGATTAAAATTTATTTTCCACTTTTCCATGAGTCACTCTTGCTTAGGGAAGGAGATTTAAAAACTTGTTTTCTCTCATAATTTATTCTTTACTCAAATGAATGCCCCGACGTTACTCGTGCTCCAAATACGCGTCTACTACGCATAAGTAATGCATAATACTACGCATATGCACCCGCTGCTGTAGTAATGCATTTGAACACAATCTAAAATGGTTTCAACCCGAAAATGGCACAAATCAAATCGCATGCAGTCTCAGAATACAGGGGGGGGGGGGGGGGTGAATGAAAATCACAACTGACCGTATATTAAACCGCTCATGAAACAGGTGATTTCACGGAAATCCACATGCACCCTAATAAATATAAAGCACCATCCGTCTGGGATTCCTAGTTTCGCGACCGTGACGTTTGGTATGTCACCGTGCCTCAAATGAAATTCGAGCCACATTTTTCTCCATTCGTTTTATTGAATTTTTAGTAGTCGCAAAGGAAATTCGAGTCTATAAAAATAAATATAAAACTAAATAAATATTAATAAACATATATAGCGCCGAGGTGCACTTATTTGGGTTCTGAAGTATCTGTGTACCCAATTTCATAGCCTTACGACGCTTAGATTTCCCGCTACAGATTGCATGGACACACACACATACAGACATATTCCTTTATTAAGTAAGACGTAGGACCCATATTGTCAGATATATTGATACGCAAAAGCATTTCGTTGAAAGTTCTATACCGTAAAGCTTTCCGAAGTAAGAAATCTGTCAACAAGCGATTTGCTAGAGTTGCAAATACAGATATTTCATGATTTTGTGGGCTGCATAGCCCACATGTGGGTAATTCACTCTCTGACTTTCAGATCTCATAGGAACTGGTTTTGAATTCATAGAGGGTGAAGAGCCCTGTGCATGCTTGTGGACTATAACTCCTGACCAAAATAGCTAGCTTACTTCAAAAGAACACACCACAATAAACTAATACTGTTCAGTTCGAGACTTGCAAGCATCGAGTGAAGAAAGTTTTCTTATTAAATTATGTGGCTTATTAAATCTCAGCTTACCTACTGGCCTTAGTTAAGGAATACATGAAAAATTAGGTTGTGGAGATCGATACAGCATGACCCAACATTTTCCCCATGAATAAATATATTTATTTCCACTCATTTTTACAACTATTTACATTTACATAATATGACACAGTGAGCGTATACTGTTCTTTTAATATTAGTTCCAAAATTCTATTAACATCAAGTTTGCATTTTTAATATTTTACAACATAGTTGAAAAGTGTTTGACTTTGTTCATTCTGCCTGTCTGTCTGTCCGTTCGCACAATAACGGCTGTAAAAATGACTTTATCAAAATGAAATTTTAGTATGTTGTTGATACGGTCTGTGGGACATATGGGGATACAAATAAATAATGTCACTAATTAAGTTTTGGATTGATCCCGGGTTGAAAACATGAAATGCATTGAATCGTATGGGACCTAATTTTTTAAATATTTCTTAAGCAAAGTTAAAATTCACAAATTGCTTCGAAAATTTAAGGAAAAATTTAAGTTATCCCATAAAATATATAAATAAAATTTCAACAAAATAGGTTCTGTAGTTTTGAAATAAAAATTAAAATAATAGTGGCACCCATATTATATAAAGAGATCGCGTGACCCACTTCAAAATAAAATATGGCATCCATCTTTTTTTCCCAGAGTAAAAATTGGGATTTTTAAAGTTCTTTTAAATTTATATTGAGTGTTGCATCCGTCCTAAAACCGCTGTATGTTTGCGTATTTTTTGTGCATCTCTATTCTACGCCAAAGCAATTGACACTATTTTTGAGTTTAAATCATCATCCATCTTTGATTATTTCTGCAACGGAGCCTCATTTTAATGGATGCAGAATGAAAACAAGTGATTGTAAGATGAGTAGTATAAGAATTGCTGCATTTTTTTCACGCAAAATTATTTAACTCTTTAGTCTGAAATAAAAGTGTATGAATGACATATTCACTACTTTTACATAGAGAGCCAGATGATTTATATTTCGATGACGTCGTTTGAATAAAGTTCATTTTTTTCAATGAAGTTTTATGTTTCCAAGTAAAATAAATGATTGTAATTCTGTGATAATTAAAAAATATTATAGCTGAATGTATTGCATTTTAGAGATGTTTAAAATATTGCATTTGGGTTGTAAAGTGTTTCATAATCAATGCTTTATGCATGATTGGTCTTTCTTGTTTATCAGTCATTTTGTCCATCTTGAGGTAATAACAGAGCATGTGCAATTCATGAGGGAGGTGTGAATTATACTTACAAGGCAAGTTGTGAGGGAGGACCTTTGAATTATCAGCGTGGACAGAGAGTACCATCATCGTTTGAAATACACACTTGGCGGGTAATTGCAACACAACTTGCCTCCCTCCCCCATCACTTGC
Source organism: Amaurobius ferox (assembly GCA_951213105.1). NCBI lineage: Eukaryota > Metazoa > Arthropoda > Arachnida > Araneae > Amaurobiidae > Amaurobius > Amaurobius ferox. The sequence goes on from OX578145.1 coordinate 9,561,356, forward strand.
ATTCTTAGAATCCCTGTATACACGCTGATAATGACAGTTATTTATTACCGTACCACCTCGAACAAAACATAATTATTTTTCTACCACTTAACAGAGCACAATTTAATACACCCTCCATTCCAAAAACAAACAACCGTACCTATAATACGAATAATGAAATTTACACTATTTTGATTCCAGAATATTAAATTAATAATTTCAACAATGTGACAGTGGTTATCAAAGAAATTAAGCTTAATTTTATAAGATATTGATTTTTCGTTGAATGGGTGACGTTTTTAGAAGTCACCAAGTTCGATATTTTGCTAAATCCGTCACCAAGGTCACTCAGTTAAGACTGACAGACAGAGAAAAGATTTAGCTTATATAGTATGACGTTCCCTGCATATTGAAACACAACTGAACACACATACTCACAAAAAATGTTTTTATCTCATTTTTTATAACAGTGAAAACCACTTTTACTATGCCATGTTAAATAGCTCTCAAAATATTTATATTTTGGGGGAATTTTGTCGACTTGGCGCCAATTGATAAGGCTTCAAGAAACCAAATGAAAATGAAGTTATTTAAAATATGAATAATCTATGTAGTTTATAACGAAATTTTATTTCACTTATTTTGAGCTATTAAATAAAATTTATTGAATGTGGCAAAAGCAACAATCATCAAAAATATAATTAAAGTCAATAATATAAGAAAAATTTATGAAGCGCTCACACAAGATTTTTTTTTATTGTAATTATGGTTATTTCGTCGGTATTTTCTTCAGACATGCCGCCTTCTTTGATCGAATATTACGATAAATATTTATCCTCGTTCCAAGCTGCGTTTTGCTCTCTGCAGTTTAATAATCTCCTACGGTTCATATTTTATTCAGGGGGGTAGGTGGGCGCGAGCAGGATTTAGATGGAAAGGGGGGGGGGGAGAGAAAAGAAACTGAGAAAGAGCCCGGATGAGAGAGAAGCAGTGTCTCAGTTTAGGTTTCTTTATTCCGAGACGCACAAGAACAATGAAAATGTCTTTTTTGGAAAAGAATATTCATCCTCTAGGCCTTCAGAATAAAATATAAAGCACGCAACCAGTCCAAAAACAAAATCCCTCGCCCCTCCCTCTGCAATTCCACGTATATGTACGTGCATATATATCCATACAGGCGTATCCTCGCAAGAAGGGGGAAATTTTCCAATCTCTTTTTAAAATAGTCCCCGATAGGGGACGGAGAGGAAAACCTAAAGGGGATAAAAATAATAAAATCCGGATAGATGATTTTTCCCCACCCCCTCAAGAAGGCAATCTGCATTTTCGGAATGCAGAAGAAAGTATTTTCTATTAAATATATTTTTTTTTACCTCTACTGAAATTTTTTTTATAAAATGTTCTATTTTTTTTTTTCATTCTTCTACTTTCTTCTTCGAGGGTGGACGAATTTCAAAAAGTCGATCGAGGTTTTTGTGGGGAAGCGTTCGAAGGGAAGAAAAATAGGGATAAAAATGAAATCTGGAAGAAAAGGAGGGTAGAGGAGAAGAGATGAAAATACTATTATCGATTATAGGCTGATGTAGGGATGCCATCGATTACACGGGACGATCATGTGACGGCGACAATAAGGAAGAGTTTAAAAATGGGATCAGAAAATGCAAAACATGAAGAGATAAACGGTTTTGCGAAACATACCGAAAAGAGCTACGAATACTGATTATGATCTGCTAGAATGTTTGAATTGCTACTGTCTTGAAATCCCTTTACAGTGAACTCTGAATTGAAAATAAAAACCAAGTTTGTGTATTTCAGGCGCAATGTGCTCAGCACAATCCTATCAGCTGCCCAATGCTAAATCGCTCAGGTAGTTAAATGTGCCATTTAAATATCAAATAGAACACACAAATGAATGATGTAGGAAGTACAACTGTAAAACAAATACGTGGTTACAGCGTGACAAATAAGTAACGGTTTCAACTGGTTTCAGTTACAAAATAGAACTTTCTTTGTTAAAACAACTAAGACAGACTCTATAGCGAATGTCTATCGCAAAGTCTGTCAACAACATACAAAATGTTCGCGGAACTTAGGATGCTCAATGTGCAATCAATAAAACTGAATGAACAAACAAAAAGGGGATATTAAACAATGCAGCGAATGGCAAAAATTTGACAAAAAAGTAGCTTAATAAAACTCTAAAAAACTAGGACAACAAAATTGAGTAGCAGCTAACAAAACTCGAAGAAAACAACTTGTTTCGAAAGCTAAATGAGATAACTTCAATGGGGATGAAAATTAACGATGTTGCAAATACATGTAAAATAACAGGATTCGAAAAATAAATGATTATGTATAAAGAAAATAACAGAATAGTTAGAAATAAAGAAAAAGGCTTTTCAAAAATATAATCTAAAAAATAGAAAAATGTACTATTACAAATTAACACACTGACTGCCATGATTCTTCATAACAGTGCTATGGTGAGTCACGGATAAAATGTTAACTCCAGAAAAATACTTTTACCTATCTAAAACCGCGTGTCAAAAAGTCGAAGCAAAATGTTCCTCGAATAAATATGCGATGTTATGGATATTACTAACAAAAGTTTCATAAAACAAAAATCTGAAACGAAAGCAAATTTTTATAGTCAAAATGCGCAGACTGATCAAAATTGTATCGAACATTTACACAGAGGTCTTCGTCAGGCATATGTTTGATGAGTCATTTTGTTTGGAAACAATGTTTTGTTTCGTGAACATCATCGCTTATTCATTTCTTGTTGTATTTTGGAGTAAGGCTTCTATCACCTTTTTCATACTTTCGTATTTTTTAAGTTCACTTGAATCATCAGTAGCATACTGAAAGAAAAAATATTTCATGGCCTTTTGATTACAAATAATTATTTAAAAAACAATTCTTAAACACTCTTTACTTTTTTTTTTTTTTAAGTTGGCAACTTATTCGGAAATATTCGAAAATGTGATATCATTTAAAGAATTTTTTTTAATATAAAATTTTAATTATTTAAAGAAATTGTTTTAAATTTTGGATATTCCACTATAAATAACGATTTTTTAGTTGCTAAGAGTCATTCCCCCCTTTTACCATTTTAATACAATTTACACGAGTTTCAAATTCATTTTTTCCCTCATACTTACAATATGAAGGTGATTTATGAAATATTTGATGATATGATTTACAATATATTGTCATTGTTCCGGGAGTCATGATTCTAACTGGGATAGGATGCTATGAAAATTTTAAATTTCGATTAATGGTGTTCAATAATTGTGTAGCCCATAATGACTCTGTAATGGGTTGTAAAAATTATATATATCGCCTAGTACCAGTTTCTTATATAATGTATCTACATATATTATCTAATATATCAAAGCAAAACGTATGTTTGTTCTTGAGTTATGTCCGCATCTCGCAAACACGGAAACTACAAAATTCCGAAAGCGCGTTTCAAATGTGTTCAGGAGATTTTGAAACGTGTATTTTCTTCAAAAACCCGGAATCAAAAAATTTCGGGAAAACTATGCTTTTCTCTTTTCAGCAGAAAGTAAAATAACGTTTACTTTAATTTCTCCGCGCTTAAATTCTTCTGTAGCGTTAGTTGATTTCACTCATCAAGGAAACAACTAATTGGAGAGGAAATCTAAACTGAGCATCCCTCACAAACAGAACAATGGGTGAGTCTAGAGAAAAAGAAAACGAGAGAGGGTGTTAATAAAAATGATATCCCCCTTCTCTCTTGCTGTAAGCAAAGCTCTTCTTGCTAATGAGAGCTTGTTTCGCGGGGAACGGGATAGCGTCCATTCCGGTAAGGTCCCCTCATCGATCACAGAGACGCCAAGAAGAATCGCGGCCAAGACGCACACGCACACGAGATGGGGAGGAAGCTGAGGAGGAAGCTGGAGAGCGTACTTTCGCGTAAAGCAGAGTTTTCTAAACTGTGTTCCTCTGGATGCGAATAGATGCTTTTCAGCTTCATTGAAATCGCCAGACATATTGTGGAACCATCCGATTAAAATAATGGCAGAGAGCATGATCACGCAGTTTGCTTGTTTAGTCTATATACCCTATTCATTAGTACAATGACATGGTCATTCATTTTTTCTTTTGAGGGGAGGGGGGAGGAGATACTCTGCGATAAAATCCGAAAATTAAAAATATAAATAAAATAATGGACTGGTATAAAATTTTTTTATCACGGCTGCAAGGCAAAAAATTCAACAATGACACAGCACAAGACAATTAAGTAACTGTGTCAACCGATTTCGAGAGGAGAGCGGGGCGAGCTCCGATAAAAATACAGAGCAGTCGCACTAACGAAAGCCATTAAACTTTTATTAATGAAAAGAGATGCATCACGGGATACAGGATGGAAATTATTACCAAATGCACATAGGCGTGGATTTGTAGAAAAAAATTGGAGGGAGCAGTTAGTGGCGTATTTAGGAGAGTACAAGGCTCCCCTCAGGCGATATTTCGTTAAAGTGTCGTCAAATGCATCACTAAGCGTTACACACAAACGAAGAGAAGATCATTTTTTAATATATATATGAATGACTGTTGGTGAATTGATAGGCCCAAAATATAAAACTATTACGCAAAGTATCGTGAATGGAACGAATTAGATCCCCAAGAATGATGCAAATTTATAGCATAATAGTATATATTAAAAGTGAACATATTTCACAATATTTATTTATTTTTTAAATTTTATGTGATTTTTGATAAATTTATTTTTAAAAAGGACACTATCTCGAGAATGATTCGTGCCAGCTTTCTAAAATGTATGTCAATCGTTTTCTAATAAAAAATTACGTAAGAAATGATTATTTATTTAACATTATTGAAATGTTTGAATTTTTTAAATTTTGTTTTAAGATTTAGGGGGTGTTTCAAATATTCGATTGCGTTTAAAATCAATACGCTTCCAATATTCACTGATTGTAGTTTTGGTACCAAACACCAATTAAAACGCTCTATTAGTGTGTAAGATATCGCCTCCATACACACACACACGCACAGACATAACCTCAAAATCGTTTAATTCTAGTTCAAGGAATCTTGAAACATGCTATTTCGTTGAAGACACACTATTTTCTGTATACATTATACTATGTATATAGGGAAAATTGACAGTGGCACTAGTCTAATGGCTGAAAAATGGTTTTGCGTGAATAACGTCTTTGTAGGTGGTTTGTCCTCTTTAGACATTTGAAAAGCAGTTAAAAATATTAAAATATCGAAATTAGCATTCCGACTACAGTCGGACACCTCGATCACAAACTCAAATCAAATATAAAATATTAAAAATGTCAAACTATTAAATTATTCTACTAATATGCTTAGCGGCATATAAACTGAATTTATACGATATCTCTGACGAGATTCAAGGGAATCTATAAACTTTGCCTAGTGGCATATAAATATGTACTTGAATTTCATACTTTCATTTCTTCTTTTTAAACCTCATCAATCGTAAAACATCTACAGAATCCTCAAGTTCACTTCACTTCCTAATTTCTTTGAAACAGAACAAAATATACCTCGTGCTTGTGACCCAATATTTCACAAAGGAGGAAACACATTGAGCCGTAACACTCGTGACATTTTAAATGTTATGCAGCTTTCCTTCGCAATGGAAAACTTTAGCAGTTCAAATAATAAAATATCAAAATTATATCCATTCGAAAACTGAGAACATGTTTTAAAATCTAATTATATACCTTTATAGGAATATCAAAGAGCTATAAATTGTTTCCGTAGAAGAAAAAAAATAGAAGATGTTTCGGGTGAAAGTAAGGAAACTGGAACAAAGACTCCTCCAAACAAATTTTTCACAGTTTTTATAAGAAAAAAAAAAAAAAAAAAAAAATTAAAATGTTGAAATTAATTTTATATATTCATAAATGATGCCCTATTACTTCCAGTAAAGAAAGTAAAAATTGTCTATATTTTTTTCTAATAGGTTCGGAGATATAAACGTCCAAAGTTTTGCATTTTCTGTTAACTCTCCGATTTCAGCTAGAGATACCCCAACCGTATATGCAATTCTCATCAAAATAAACCCAAAAGATAAAATTCTGGATGCTTGAAAACGAACATCATTTGCTTTTCATTTTTTCATTCCTCCTGTTTTTAACACTTTACAACAAAGTTGAAAAGTGTTTATGACTTTGTTCATTCTGTCTGTCTGTCTGTCAGCACGATAACTGCCGTAAAAATGACTTAATCAAAATGAAATTTTAGTATGTTGTTCAGACGGTCTGTAGGACCTATGGTAATATAAACGAATAATATCAACCAATTAGTTTTGGATTGAACCCGGGTTGAAAAAATGAAATACATTGAGCCCTATAGGGACCTAATTTTTCAAACATTTTTTAAGCGGATTTAAAATCCACAAATTGTTTCGAAAATTTTAGGTAATATTCAAATTGTTCCATAAAATATATAAAAAAAAATTCAGCGAAATATATTCAGTAGTTTTTTAAATAAAAATTAAAATAATAACACCTCTTATATGAAGCGATCACGTGACCATGATATGAAAAGATCACGTGACCCACTTCAAAATGATCTTGGCATCCATCTTGTCTCAAAATCGTGATTTTTAAAGTTCTTTTTAATTCATATTGAGTGTTGTATCCGTCCTAAAACCACCTTATTTTTGCCTAAATTCTGTGCATCTACATACTGAAACAACGCAATGACAATATATTTGAGTTTAAATGCTCATCCAAATTTGATTATTTCTACAACGAAGCCTATTTTTCACCTATGTAAAATGTAAACAGCAAAATATGTAGAATGAGTTGTATTAGAATTGCTGTATTTCTTTAACACAAAACCATTTAGTTCATGGAGTCTGCATAGCTGATATGAATGAAATATTCATTGATTTTACAAAGAGCAGGACGATTCTTTTCGATGAAGTTTTACGCATAGAGTTTAATTACTTGTAGCTCCATGGTCTTAATTTTTAAATAAAATAATTTATTATAGTATTGTGATGAATGACATGAATGGGAAATTATTTATGAATGAAATGCTGAGTTTTATAGAGAGAGCCAGGCGTGTTATTTTTTCTATGACGTCATTTGAATGAATGTCAGTTGTTTTCGAAGAAGTTTTCAAATATAATAAATTATCGTAGTATTATGATAATTCTGAAATTATTACCGAGGAATGTATTACATTTTAGAGGTGTTTAAACCAGGCAATTTATATTTCAATGACGTCATTTGAATGAAGTTCATTATTTTCGATGAAGATTTAAGTTTTCAAATATAATAAATTGATGTAGTATTGTGATAAGTTTTAAAATATTACCGAGGAATGCATTGCATTTTAGACATGTTCAAATAAAATTGCATTGAAGTTGGAAAGTGTTTCATAATCAATGCTTTAAGCGTGATTGATCTCTCTTGTTATTATTTTTTTTTTTCGTACAATCTTACAAATTGAAATATATAGTTTCTGAAGTATACTTTGAAGAATTATCTAACACATTTTGAAACAGACGAAAATTTATTGCTGTAAGGTTTTTCTGGCAAGTGATAATAAGAAAAAAAAATGTAGCCAAATACATATTCAATATTCTCCCACGCATGCTCAGTATATTATATATAATTCTTTTTCGCGAATACAGATAACCCCCAGTCGGCCAAGTTCCACAACTGTTGTGTGTAACCCAATCCTCGCTCCGCTGTTCCAACAATGCCCCCGGGCGCCGCAGCCACGTGACCGGGTGTGCGCCCATTCTAATTAAAGGGCCGGCCCCCATTCAGCCCTTGCATATTTCGCACATTCATCTGTGATCCGCGGGAACGAGATGTAATGGATAGCCTTGCGGCAGCCGTCGGACCCAAATTCAAAAGCTGTTGGGAATTCGGACTCCGAATCAAAAGGGGTGCCCGAATAAAATGCTCGGATTCATTCAATGGTTTCTTTTAAGTATCTACGAATGATACTCTGAAATCTCGAATGTTTTTTGTGCTGGGTAACAAGATTGGGGAAAAGTTAACACTGTGGTTTTTGTGAGTCTACTTGGACAATAAGAGCTTGCAATTTCGTTCTAGTTGCTCAACGGTAGAGCGTCGCCTGGCCAGTTCAGAGATCCAGGTTTGGAGTCCCCGTTGGGGCAGCAAGGCTTTACAATTGGGCTCCAAACAAATGAACCTTGTAGGTTAATGCAGAGATGTGGAGATCTGAAGACCCCAGACCGTGCGACTCACATAGTGGGTTTAGAGTAGCTAGCTGCACTGCCGGGAAAGGATACCTCCTGCACTCAGGAGGCACACAAGGTCTACCATCCCGCCAAACGAACATTTATTCGTTCATCGATGTCGGAGGTCTGAAGACCCCAGACCGTGCGACTCACATAGTGGGTTTATAGAGTAGCTGGCTGCACGGCCGGGAAAGAGATGTCTGAGGTCTGAAAGTGACCCTAGATGACTAGCACGGATGCAGTGGTTTCTTGGATAGGGAGCACCGATTTAAAATTAGGAGGATGACGACCGCGCAGGATACTAACCTGGGTAAAAATAGTATTCAGGAGGCTAACCTGAGATAAAAGTAGGAGGAGGTGGTCAGTCAGATTGCTAGTTACAAGCCAATCTTCTTCGGTCCGGACCGTGTGACCTACCAGAGAGGTATAAAGGTATCTGTTTGGACGGCCGGGAAGTGCCACCCAATTTAGCCCGGAACCCAGTGGGAGAGACATCCACAGGGACCGTACTCTCCTTCTTCTACCACCAACCTCTGGGAAGGACTTACGAATCCACATGTTTAACGTGAGCATACTCCGCGTTAACACGGCGGCAGTTTTGGCAGTGGCGGGAATTGAACCCGGGCCGTCTGAGTGCAATTCCCGCGCGCTAATCACTGGGCTGTCGCGCCTCTTGCAAGTCAATATGACATTAGAGGGTGGAGAATGCAGAGTCCATTTCGACAGTAAGAGCTTGCAGTTTCGTCCCAGCAACTCAACGGTAGAGCATGGGCTGGCCAGTTCGGAGATTCAGGGTTCGATTGCCTGCTGGGACAACAAGGGTCTTTACACCTTTTTTAGGTTAATTCCGGTTAGCTTAGTGAATGAGAACAAGAGATTGAGAATTGATTGAGAAAACCTTTAGATGCCATTGATCTTCATAATGCTTGGGAACCAATGAAAAGGCATTCAACAGAGATGGAAGTACTAAGCCGCGAAGACCCGATATATAGAGAGATGACAGCTATAAAGGACTTCAAGACTTGTGGTATAAAGAGATTGTAAACGTTGGAGGCACAATCAAGAATCTCGAGGTAATACAGGATTTGAAATTCCACTATTAATTTTCAATGCACAGACTAACTTTGCAATCGAAAGTTATTGATCTCTTGGAAATTGAAGTGCCAAAATAGGGTAATGGGAGAATTGAGGGGGGGGGGTGGTGAGCAATTACGTTTGAATTGTGACTAAAGCTGAAACAAGGTTTCAAAGTTTCCGAGGGTGTAAAGTTAATTCAATATTGAAGTGCAAATATCTCTAATCATATAATTTACAAAATTTTTAGCCACTTTCAATTTTTCCCTTCATTTATCTGAATTTTAAATTTCATGGGGAATCTTCCTGAAAATAAAAATGCAGTTCTTGAGTTGCTTTGTTAACGTGTTACTGTATTTCGTGGCTTTAAGCACGTGTGCATAGAGAAACAGAGAAAACTCTGTTCAATCGTTCTTGGAACGTATTTTCACCAAATTCTTGAATTCTGAGAATTTTGGGGAAAACAGTTATTTTTTCCATGCTATAGAAATTTGATAATCAAAATTACTACTATCACCGTTACATTCTTTTTTCAAATGTTTCATAAGGACTCATGACAATTAATATTCTTGGCAGCTATAATCGTCGGAATAATGCACTCTTACTTTTTCTTTCTAAAGCTTTAAAATACTCCTTGACGCAAAAAGTATAACGTTAATTTTTTTGCTATTTTGTGAACTAGAAATGTATACTTTGGCATTGCAAATAACAAATGGAATTCTTCCATTTCACACACTTCGGGTATCCATCTTTCGTGCTATCTACAGATTGTAAACTGAATCCAAAAATGTTAATCATGCGCATGCGCATGTCTCCAACCAATCGCATTCTTTCCGTAGCGCGGCGACTTTGGGTACACAGCAACCGTGGACAGCGACTGCGGTAGCGGCGGTAACTGAAGCGGAGTCCCTGGGACGGAGTCTCTTTGGACGAAAAAGGGATTCCCACATGTATGGTACCATCACTTGTATTGAATTGTTTTTACCTCATTCATTTTTCTTTCTTTTTTCTTTTATTTTTTTTTAATTAGGGAGGGAGTCCATTTAAACGCTTTATTTACTTTAATTTTCAGATAATTTCGTAGAAATACAACTTTTTTAATCTCTGATTTGTAAAGAAATTAAGGGTATATCATTTAAACGATTCACTAACGCATCGATTTGTGGACCGATTAAAAATGTCCAAATGAGTTTCAATCAGTTTAAAAATATAAATATTTTCTTTACAAAGGACAATTTTCAACAAGAATTATTTTTCTAAGTAAATGAAATATAGTCAGAAAGAAAGAAAAAAAAATTCCCCATCACGCAAAATAGAAGTTGACATATAAAAAGATAAATTTGCAGATTCTGTTTTTGAAAATATCCGGAAATGCACTAATTATAGCGAAATAGATTTGTGTATCAGGAACTTCACCTAAAGTTAGTATTAACTCTACGGACATAAAATTTTAGCATTTTGCTCAAACAGCAATGTCGTTTTCAGACTGATAGTCACGTGCATGACAAAATGTAAACACGTTTTTTTTATTTTAGTCCAGTTTAGCGGAAAAACAAGGTAAATACATCTTAAACACTTAATGTGCATAATGTAAAGTATTTTACTGAATTTTCATGTTCTATGTCATCAAAATTTAACTATTAAATTTTACACTTCTTTGGGGTTTTAATGTGTAAGATAGCAAAGTTGAACGTTTCAAAATTTTAATTATGGAACGATTAATTTATTATTTTTGTTATGCAAGTAATATTTTTAATCGAGCGCCAACTTTAAAAGAATTAAATTTCTTTCGCAATGTGTATATTGGCAATGAAAATACAAATACTTATGTAACGCTCTTTAGAATATTATTTCAGTGTGTATCTTTTTTTAATTTTCAAGTTAAATTTTTGACGTCTAATGAAACATAATAAATCTTTGTACTTATTATTATTTTTTTACTGTAAAGAAATAATTAATATTATTCATATGAGCTTATCTACATAGTAGTGTAGACATAATTGTTAACTTGGAAATTTTTCTAGTTGCATTCGTATCTAAAATTTAACTGTGATGAAAATTAGTAATTTGTTTGATCTTCATTTCGTCTACATTCACCGAATAATAATGGTAATTTATTTTCGTATTGGGAAAATTGTAAAATTGACTGCAAATTGACGTATTAATATAGGGTTATTAATCCGTAAGTCAACCCATTTCCCTTCGAAATTGCGTGTAAATATACCAATAGTATATGTTGGTATGATTTTAATTTTAGGTTTTAAAATCCTAACAGTTGTATTATGTATAATTCATAATGGAACAGCTATGTCTCATACTGTCTATTACAAACCGGGAGAAAATTAGACTGGTATTTCGGTATTTTTAATTTTGAAAATGTGTATACTGTTATTGATATAGGTATTTCTGATGTATTTTAGATCCAGCTTTGGGATTTTTATTTTCCCTAAGTGGAGAAAATTTAAGGAAAACAACAACGTCGTAACTTCCTTTTAAAGAAGACATTTTAGTCTGTCTAAATAAATATAAATATATATACAAAGAGCAACAATTGAATGAAAAAGAAATCGGCAGTGGCGAAATAGTCGGCAGTTCGATGGAGGCGAAATAATTTTGAGTGAGTAACGTCTTTCTTTGTGGGCAGTTTGTCTTCTTTAGGCAGTTTCAAATACAGTTCAACATATTAATTAAAATATCGAAATGAGAACCGCCTTTTCAAAATAGTTCAAAATATTAAAATATCAAAATTATAACCACGTTATTTCGAAAAATAAGAACCTGATTCGAAATTTAAATGTATTGTCCTTGTTGGGATTTCAAATAGTTACAAATTACTACTATTTATAGCTTAGCACTTTTAGTTTTCGAAAAGCTTTGAAAACTTAAAATTTGTAATTTTCTTCAAATTGACAAGTCGTATAAGAACTTTGTAAAAACAAAAAATAAATCAACTGGATATTTTGCTGAATATTATGCCCCTTGTTCTTATATTTTATAGTTTAGAAATTATTTTTAGGGAAAGTAAGCAAAATGGAGCAAAAAAAAAAAAAAAAAAACGCTCGGACAAGAACTTAAAATAATGACATTATTTTTGTATATGCATAAATGTTACTCGATTTACGTCAAAACAAGTAAAAATTGTTTAGATTGTTTTTATATTAGGTTCGGAGATACAAGCGTACAAAATGTTTACATTTTTCGCCACGCTCGGATTTCAGCGAATGATGTCTCAACCGTAGATGTTGATTCACATCCAAATATTAAAGTAATAAATAAAATAATAATAACACTAATATCTACTTTTATCTGTAAAATAAGAAATTATCGACTATTAATTAAAGGAAAACAAAATTAAAAGATACACCCTGTAAAGAAAAGAAATTATATAAAATAGGTTCGTTATATTAGTGGGTGATAATAACTATAATATCAAAAACTGATAAAACAATTGAATGGATTATTAATTTTAAAGGAGTAATAATTTTTGCTTGAAGAAATAGATTTTCAAACATATTTGAGATGAAAGTTATTTACACGGTATGAAAAACAAAACAAAACAAAAAAAAAGACTATAAACATAAACACTCGTATGCTGACTGGATGGAAAAGAAAGATAAAAATTTAGGAAATATATTTTGTTTTGTTCTAAACAACAGAATTAATTAAGAATATAATTCCAAATTAACATTCGACTAAATAGTTAAAAAATGTCGACTCTTCTGATAGGATGAGCGATATTATTACTATGGGTGACCTTGTTATAAGAACTTTCAAAATAATGAAAATAAATAATGGCAGTGAATACTTGTTAAGTTTTGAATCTAGCAGTTTAATAAATATGAAAACCGGTAATACCAATTTCTTCGAATCGATCCTTTTATTGAAATGACAACAAAATTGAACCATGAAACGGATTTTTGTAAATTCCGGTATCAAATGGCCCTGAGTGTCAAATATATCTTTCGCGCAAGCGCTAAACAGTCATATTAAAATCATTTGCTTTATTTATTTATTAAACTTTTATTTATATGCTAAGTTTATACCCTTTCGTTGGATGGGATAAATAATGTCAAGATGAACCCATTTCACAATTTGCGGCGAACTTTTAATACTTCGAGTCTTTCGTTTCTGTTAATTATTCTCACAGAAAGGAAAGAAGGGAATTAGTTCTCAAGTATACTGAGATAATAAACAGACATAAGTCCAACTTACAAATTATGGTTAAAATTAAACGAATTACCGCAATTCAGTAGAACCGTGATGACGAGACGAAGAGAAACATATTTTCAATTTTATTACTATTATCATACGTAGTATTATGAAAGTAAGATTAAGAAAGACATGCGAAACTTTCTTAATACTATAGTATTAAGAAAGTTTCACGAAAATGTCCGATTTCGATATTTGGATGCCAATTTATGTTTTAAGACCTCCCGAACACGTTTCAACTCATCTGTTTGGAGTGATGCCCGTCTGTCTCTCACTATGTCTGCCTGATGTCTGTGATATCAAAAAATCTAGAACTAGGTACATTTTTTTAATTCGAGCGAAAACTTCGAAATTATATATATTTTTTCACGAGACTTAGTAGTTTCAATCATTAGTGAGAAAAAATAACCGCGATACGGTTTTGTTTTATTCCTGACATCATTGCCCCCTCTTGGGGGTGAAATTATCGCTCCCCCCCCCCACCCCCACCCCAGTGGGCTGTTTTGTCAAGTATGGGATCCACCAAAAGATTTTTTCAAGTCCTTCAAACTGAAGGGCAATCCCTACTTGTCATCATTTGGACCCACGATACTGATTTTTCAAATTTTTTCTTGTAAAATAAAAAAATGAAATGAATTCAAGTATGAGAAAGTTGAGCCACACTCCAATTAATATATATAGATATGCTGAAATATGTTATGAAATATCTTATATGATATACCACACGTTTCTGATTGGCTGTGGGTCTCCTCAAAGATTTTACTTGCATCCGAGGTAAAAGGCGAGAGCGTAGCCATAAATATTTTCAGAAAGGGGCTTGAACAAAATCCGAGAGGATGGTATTGGCAGGACCCTTTCTTCCAATATTACTTTGAAAATTCATGGGTACCCCATTTTACAAAATATAACATCTAAATAATTAAGGAATTCTGTTATTCAGATATTTTAAAATGTAAATGTGTTTTATGCATTTTGTAATGTTTCCCTTTTCTTGCGTTTCTCTTATTTATAGATGCGTTGAAAATCGGATGAGCATGCTCTTACTGTGTAATACCGCTATGGAGTTTGACGAGGTGGTCCACTGAGCTGGAAACGACATTCTGTTTCATAAAATTAGCTTACTGTCGAAAGCGGAAAGAATTAATTAGAATATCCGATAATACTCCAAGAATTCGTGGCCGCGGGTACTAAAATGAATACACCGCATCTCATATAGCGAAAACAAAGCATTTCTGGGCCTACAGTATATAATACCTACGACGATAAATGAGATGTGTCCTAATTTATTTTCTTTTAATATAAAGTATTTCGGATAAATTGAACCATTCGAGTGAAATGCTTGCGATTATTCCAATTGAGGAATTCGAGTATCGATTCAGTTACATTCACGAATAATACACATACGAAAAATCAATATCTCTGTGCGTCTGGTCACGCTTGGAGGTAAATTGGGGGAACTTATCGACACATTGGATGAAATGTCGCCAACTTGGCGACATTGGGGAAATATCACCAAATTGTCAGTCATTTACATGTATAAGTTTCTTTGAACATTCCGGTCGCTTTATCGAATTTATTAATTTTAATATTTTTTATTCAAAATCTGGCGAGTTTTCACTATTCTTGAGACAGATACGTTTTGTTAAGAAGTCGTATAATTGTCTATATCATAGAGCTGAGTGGAACTGACAGACCGACTGATTAAGGGATGAATGTGACAAACCAAACTGCTGAAGGTAGAAACTTGAAATTTTGCTTATACGTGGGACTTAACCTATAAATAAATAAAAAAAATCTAAAGTCTTGGAATTTTGTTGGAAAAATATTTAAATCGCGAAACTTGTTGCTTTAGCATTCATTCAGCTATCTCTCAGAAACAGCTAGCTATACACACAAAATTTCCTGTTTATAGCGTCCTGGTATATAAACAAATATCCTATGTTTAATAACTCTATTGGTATGGAAATGTTTTATGAACTCTCTTTATGTGCAATTAACAGTTCATGGAATATTTTAATTTATAGTTATACCAGATGGTTTATTTTATTATATTTTATTAACAAATTTATTTATAGTTTTTTAATGCTATTGTGGCGTTACTCAGAGTTACGTTTCATTAAATATTAAAAGTCTAACTTTGCCGAATACCACCTAATTTAGACCGAAACCCAGAGAGGGATATAGCATCTACAGGGACCTACTCGTCTCCCCCCATAGACTTTCCTCCATGAAAGTAAAAGCACTATATACGTCTATATGACATCCCCTGTCCATCAGCTCTCGGAAGGCTTTAGGACGCATAGATTTAACTTGCCCATATTGTGCTTAAACACAAGGATAGTTTTTATGGCAGCGACCGAAATCGAACTTAGGCTCTCGCAGTACTTTAATCTCTCGGCTATCCCTGCTTCCCCTAGAGAAGAGATGCTTATTTCAGTCAATGGAAATTATGATCAAAATAAATTAAACTTCTTCTTGTGAGAATACAGCTTACTAGTACTTTCTTGAAGAAAGCAAATAGAAGCACCTTATTTACTTATACTTTCTTCAAACGAATTGCTAGAAAGTTGTAGAAATAGTGAGTCCGAACAATTTTCCACTTCTATCTAAGTACATATTAGTAAATTTGTTAATTCTTAGTTTTACAGAAACATAATAATTTCCCATCTAGCACTTGTAGAACTAGACGTAAATCTAAACATTATGTTAATCACAGAGGATTTCTATGCAGAAGTATAGGATTCTGTGGTGGCTGCGACTTTTCACAAATTATAAAACTAAAATCATAAATTAGCGCTATTAGACAGTTTCATTTGTGAAAGCAAAGAACAATAATTTTGTAATCAGATACAAACTATCTGGCCGATGGCAGCCGCGTTTGTTTTCTAGAAAGCAGCAAAAAAATGAATTCTTTTCACCAGAGAATAACGACTAGGTTCACTTAGACATCCAACTGCGACTGTGAGTGAAGTTTTGCTGCGAACTGCGAATCCGGAAACGAAAAAAGATCTCGTTTCACAGCTTTTCCCGTTTTAATTAAAATCTGCATCTCTCACGCGGACGTTGAATTAAAACAGACACTTAATTAACAGAATAAACTTTCAAAAAGCAACCCATTTTTAAAGAATTTATGGCAGTGAGGGGAAAAAATGACTCTATCTTTCTCCTTCCTGACCAAGCACGTTTAAAAATTTATTCTAAAGTAAATTGCGGATTATACGTTTAAATAATTGCCGCGATAATTTATAACACAGTCCTGAATTGTTTTTTTATCAAATGTTTTAGCTTTACTATAAATTACTCTGTTTAGGGGTCACCGCGGAAGGATGAGGTTCGGCGGGGGGGGGGGGGGGGGATAAAACTGGTCCCAGACGCAGATTATCTTTAAAATGTTGATTTAGCTAAAAGTAATTTTGACGATATTTATTAGATGTAAGCACAGGCGTAGCCATGATCTCAGAAAGTGTGCGTTTAGCCGAAAGACGTGGGTTTCAATGCTGAATTCCGTTTATGAATATGGACTCTATGGATAATTACTGTAACTTTTCCCATCCATGGAGATTACACCCCCCCCCCCCCTTCTGCTCGGTGAAAAGCTCAGTAAACCTCCCAAAATCCTCTACCTTTTTTTCTAAGTTATCTACTTGAAAAGTGGTAAAGTTTTTTTCATACTTTAGTGCAAAGCATAAGAATAACCAGGATGTTAAAAAAGAGGGGGCATCTATCAAATGAGGGGAAGGTAGCTAATGTGGACCTAATGAAGTGTATTGTTCAACTACTTCTCAAACAGTCTTCCCCCAGTCCTTTTTTTTTTCAGTTAATCTTATCTCTTTTTAACAGGCTTTAAGATGTGTGTGGACCAAATAAATAGAAGCGTTAACCGAATGATTTTACGTACTATTTATATTTCGAAAATTACAGGAGGAAGCAATTATCCTTAAGCACTTTCTTTATTGAGTTTGTAAGTTTTCTTAATTTAAGTTTGACATTTTTTTATATCGAGATATTTTTTTATTATGTGTTTAGTGTAACGTTCTTGGTGCAAGATAAAAATAGCTAAAACTGTCATTATTAAACACTGCCATTTTACAATAATGTTTATCATATTTCCCTAGAGTAAATGAATGATTCCTCTAAGAACCGCGTTTAAATGCTGGATTTAAACACATTGTAGTTAATATAATGAAGTATTTGCGCGTCTAAAGCATAATTTTTATGTAAACAGCTCACGTCTGTAAAATGAATGTTGGGACAATGTGCTGAGAAATGTTTGAGTTTCCTTGCTGTTTGAAAAATTTTGTAAATTTATAAATTGGGGATATAAAGAAAATACCACTAAGAACTGTATAAGTTCATTTAACTCTTAGTTGATGTTATGGAGTACTACCATTAAAGGGATGTGGTGTATGTATTTTTCACTTATGGTTTTTTTTATTCCAGTAAATAATGATTAAACATTTATTATGTGCAAAAATGCATAGCTTAACTTCCTTACAAAAAAAAAAAAGGTGGGTACTAAACGAGAAACTCCCCTCCTACATACACAAAATGCAGTTTTGGAAACGATACTCTCAGGATACCGACTGTGTCAGTAGCAATGAGTTTAGTAAAGTTAGTATTCGTTATTAAGTAACAAAATTTTGTTACACATATTTTTTGAAAGATTATTTACAGTCTTGAACTTCAGCTCCAGGAGTGTATGGACCCGAGCCTGAACACAATGATCAAATTTGGACCTATAGGTTTCAACCCACTCATAGAATCATTTGTTAAATAATTTTATAAATACAGGTTACACTATATCAGAACTAAATGATGCAATTTATTTGAGTATGAAACGTTCGAAACTCGGACATTCCAAAGATTTGGATGCCACCCTTAATTTCGGCGACATCTTTTCCGGTTTGACATCCCCCTCCTTGTTGCAATCACGTCATACAGGCCCGCACACGTAACTGAAAATATGATACCATCGCACGAGGTTAATGCATTAATTAGTGACCTGACCTCCGAAACCACACATTCCAGCGACCTCTGTTTTTCAAGACGTCTGACTGAAAGAACTTTGGAAATGAACAATAAAATAAATAATTTAAATATTTAGCAAGGATCTCATTCATTTGAGCATAAGAGAAGAAAAAAATGCCACCGCCAATGAGCTGGAACTGTTACACAACGTTTGTTCAACGGGTTTAATATTCTGAACTTGTCTGATGTCCGCCATTTTTTTTCGAACGATCGTATTGAATTGAGGAGGATTATAGTAATATGTACTTATCGTTCCTCCGTGGTTGAAATGTAACGTCGTTTTTTCTTGTGAAGTGAAATCCTTCTAATATGACCACTTTCTGTGGCATTTTAAGATAAGATAACAATCAAGCTGCTGTTTAATTGTTACTATTAATTTAGAGTCATCTGAAATATAAAATGAATTGCATCGTTTAGGTTTTGAGAAATTAAAAACTTTAAAACGCTACTCTAAACAAAAATTCTTTAAAACAAATTTTGTTTTTGTCTTGGCTGCAGATTGCATTTTGCATATATATGCTGGTACGCACAAAGTACCGTACCTTTATATTGAAAAAAAAAAAACAAGGAAAAAAAAGAAAAAAAAAACGAATTTAACTTGAAAAATCACAAGTGAAGAAGTAAAGTACAAATCTCAAGAAAAGTTTGCAAATTATTTTTGGTTGTTACTGCTAGCTGAAATTATGTATATAAGCGTTATTTGGGAAGTTCTTATGAAGCATAAATTTGTTTTGACTTAGGCTAACGTATTAACATGTATTTGAAAGATCAACTATAGTAACGTCACATTTATTTTCATGTATGTTTTCTGAATCTTCTAGTGATCTTCTAGCAGCTGGTACATTGCATATACCCCTAGTTGAAGGTTTTTACCGACGAAATAACCATTAATCATATTGTAATGACCTTTAATAGATATGCTGATAGAAAATGTAACCATATAATTGACATTTGCAGTTCCTATTCGTTAATGCAGCGATTAAGCTAGGCGTGCTGTCATAGAAGACGCAGTTTCCTTGCATGCCATATATGCCAAAATTTGAATGAGCCGTTAGTGACAGGCAATATTATTATTATTGAATATTATTTATATTATCGCACTATTTCTGACGAAAACATAACAATGTGTTTGAAATAAAACACACTTATAATTGATCAATAATTATAAATTTTAAATGCGTATACATCTCACAATACATTTAAAAATATATTAAACAACAAAAGTTGGAAAGAAGCTTATTATTTTAGAAGAAGATCTAAAAACATAGTAGATAAAGAACCTAAATTTAAGGGAGAGGACAGGCCCCAGAAGCCCCCTTGACTGCGTTCCTGTTCCCATACAATGTATTGCTCATCTTTTTCACTTGGAAGGGGCTATTGTTGTAAAACCTCCATAAACCAGTATTGAGCGTTTGTTAGAAAATATAATTCAGTTTGCGGAATAAAATCCTTGCCTAAACTTCTCGCTAAAGTAGCGTAACTTTCTAGTTTAAAATACAAATAAACAGTACTCTTTTGTGGAACTTATAGTTAAAGCATATCGATTTCTTTGTAAAACAGCATTTGATACCAAGACAGACTCCTATTACAAGCCGTCTTGTAAAACTTCCCGAAAGATAGCAATCTTTGCAATTGCTTTGTCAGACTATAAAAATGTAACACCTATAAGAGTAGTCAGGATCTGAACTGAAAGGGGTTCACCGTATTGAATTTAGTTTTCCAGTATGGCCCCTATGGAGAATTAATGTAATATTTTTTTCACCAATCAGGGGTTATGACATCCCAATCTCCTTTGCTTATTGTTAACATCCTGTCTCATTATTCAGCTAACTGCTATTCTGATTATTCGGCTAACTGCTATTCTGATGATTAAGAATAACTTGGATCTATTAAGAATGACTTGGTTGATTGAAAATTTTCATGGTAGGTGCAAATTATTTTATATTATTGATTAGCCCTGTCAATTAATATTTAACGGTAATTAAATGATACATTAACGGGTGCTGAAAAATTGAAATCCTTATAATACAAGTTAACAGCAAGTTTGCCTTTGGCATGTAACATGTCATTTCGAATATATTTAATTCCAAGTCATTTCAAAAATACACTTAGAGCTTTCGTATCGCGTATACTTTTCAATATTTATTGCAAAATTATAAAACATGTAAATGTTACTGTTATTCCTTACTTTATAAATTGCATAAGGTTTTAAATATTGACTTGGTATGAAGGAAACATTTATCCATTTAGGTTTCGCAGTTTATACAGAAAAAAAAATACTTTAGGTGAGTGTTTAGAAGGCAGGGCGTAGTGAGTATATTACTATGCCTGATTTTTATCCCAGAGACTCTCTTTTGGAGGATGAGATAATACAATTCATCTTCCAGTTTATTTCTCTTTCAAATGTGTAATAATACATCTGTGTTTATATGAATGAAAAATATTCTACATAATAATACCGACCGTCCAAACGGTTACCTTATACCTTTCTGGTAGGTCGGATGGTCTGGGTCTCAACAACAACGTTAGGTCTGTGTATAAAGTGAGCTCCCAATGGAATAAAAGAGATTGAAGCGCCCCCTAGTGGCGAATAAAAAATAGGATAACGTACTCGTCAACAACTCGAGATAGAATATGTCAAAGTTGTGTAGTAATGTCTAATGATTAGCAATAGACACCAAGAACGAACGAAACGTCTATACGGAGGATAATAAATATTAAATACCTATCTAAAAGTTCTATCATCAGGACTTCTAACTGGGTGGCAACTGCAACGGTTGTCAAAGTAACCAGTCATATTCTTTTCGAGTGAATTGTCTCTGATGTCTCTGATTGCCTTTTAAACAGGTTTTTACACTACACATAGCCATTCAACAATAACTCTATTGTTTCAAATAAATGCCTTCTCTAACTGTTTTAGCGTTGATTCCTACTCGTGAGACAATACTCTAAAACTTTATTATTGGTTCTTCTTCTATCTCGTTTTGTTACAAAGTTCGTTATCCTAACCTTTTTAACTATCCAATGCATGGGAAACTCTTTTGACTACCCTATAAAAATCAAAGAAGGCAAGTAAGAAAATAAATAGACCACTCACCAAGTTTTACTTTTCCACTTTTTAAAAGTTCAATTTAGGAGTCACATAGTAAATTTCTAAACGTGGCAAAATCCCTATAATTGAGCGATTCCACCAAATCAAATTTGTTATTCACTTTTAAAATGACTCATCAGGCAATAAATACTCTATGTGCGGAAGCACTGCAACGAAATTCCGTAGCTTAAATGCGTTTGCCCGAGGTATGACATCTGACTGATACACGCACATTTTCTTGCATCTCTTGCATCCCCTCTAGATAATAAGAACAAAATTTGTTCACTGATATTTGTGGGCTGGGAATATGACGTCTAGACTCGCGTGTTTATTAAAAAATACAATAGATGTCTCTTTTTGTAGATAAGCACCCATCTCTAGAACTTCTTCGATATATAGTCGAGCAATTGTTTTCTGTCGTCTTTTTGTACAGATATTTTGTTCTAGCCTTGTTATCCTAAAAATCAGCAACAAAATGGCGGGGTGATAAGCGGGTTCAATTCATTTTTTGAAGGATCTTTGTTGCCCAAGGGGGTATATTGCTACTACGACTTTCGTCGAGGCTCATAGCGAGGAAAACCTCCTCTTAAGAGAAGTAGTTAGTTCGTGCCAAGACAAGCGGAAAGAATGATGCAGAAGATCTGGATGAAGGGGGGGGGGAGAGGTCGGACGAAGGTGCGCCCCTCTGTGCCGCTCAACCCCCCCCCCCTCCCCCTCCAAAGCCGGCTCTGTGATGTGCACCAAGATTCGTTCACGCTTTTCAGAACTAATCAACTCGGCGCAACTTTGGAGGAATGCCTCTTCACGACAAATCCTCGACGTTATAAGATCGCTAAGAGGAGTGGGGAGGAGAGATCTAGGTGGGGGGGAATTCGGTGGTTTAATAATGAATAATGTAGGAACCGACACCCCCTAAAACCGCCGCAGTTAGAGATCGTGCCCTAGGATTCTCGGTCGGTCTTCCCACAAAGGCACGGGACATTTTTGTTGCTATTACAGAGAAGGACGTGTCTCTTCTGATTTTTTTTTTCTCGTATTTGTCTTTCCTTGTTGTGTGCTTTGCGTCGGGCTTTTTGCCCTTTGCCTCTGAAGGTTCTGCGATCTGAAGATAAGGACGGTTGTGTTTCTGTAGCACCGTGATGATGATAGCGACTCATAAGAAGCATAGGTGTAGTAGTGAGGAGAGGGTTGAAGCCAAGCAGCCGACGACCGGATTCAAAACTCTCAGGTAGTAACTGCTCCTTTTAAGAAGGTTTAATTGTCTCCAGTACGGATTGTCTTTTATATAGGATCGGCGAAATCAATATTCCGAAAATATTTCCTTGGTTTCCTGTTTTGAATCAGTCAGTGACGAATGGAATTTTGGGATTCATCGACATTTTCGATTGCTGCACAGGACCCAAGGAACTCGGCTTCCTCCCTAGAGGCATGTTCAGCATCCCGAGATAAAGAAAAATCACGTGCTCCAGATATTCTTAGCCGATGTTCTATGCAAAATATTTCAGCGGAATTTAATTTTTCAAAGATTTTTCTCCATACAATATTTCAAATTTCTGATCTTTTCCTTTCGTCCTTCGCTTAGACGTAAGTACAAGTTCATAATAACGGTTTATTGAAACGTCCATATTTCAAAGATGATATGCGCTCGTTTTCTTTTATTTATATTTCAGATAATCAATTGCTTTATTTATATTTCAAATTATTTCTCTCTTCAGCTGTGCTGCAACCATTAACACGTTCTTGGGTTGGTTTTCCTCGAGGAAGCTACTGATAGGCTTATTATGCGGGTGATTATGATTACCCTGTATAGGAAAAATACTTTAGTATAAATAATACATCGACTGGCTTATTGCACTGTCATGAAGACAGTGCAATAGGCCAGTAAAGTGCTACCTGTTTAAATACGGAAATGAAAATTGTGACTGAAGTTAGTTCTGTCGCTGATTTTGGGAACGTTTATGCTACGAAAAAATAAATTCATTTCGTATTGAAATTTATATAAAGGAACTCGCAATGATACTTCGAGGAAAATAAGTAATATAATATTTTAATATACTTTGCCAAATGAAATCATTTTAACATTTCCCGAAATATTGTTCACCATTAATAATTATATTTTAACTTTTAAAAATTTCCATTATATATCAATAAACAGGGATTTTAAGAACATGAGCAAATAAGACAAGACGAGACAAAATTTTGAGATAGTTGTTCACAATAAGATTTCATAAAATTTATCGAAGTTCAAAATTTTATGAACACACTTGTGACCATCATGTGTAGTAACAGACACATCACTAAAAGTAGTCTAGGAAATAAATGTTTCATCACTGCGCAAAGTTACATGCAAGTCTCAACTGTAACATTGCTGTAACATAGTGTCACTATCACTATTGTAACTATATTTTGCTTTTGACAATAACATACAAGAATATTGTCCACTATCTACTGCTGCTCCTTCTCACCTCGTTTCGTTCTTTTGCAGGCCACAGCGGCATCAACCAGCTGGGAGGGGTGTACGTGAACGGCCGGCCCCTGCCCGACTCCACGCGGCAGAAGATCGTGGAGCTGGCCCACAGTGGGGCCCGGCCCTGCGACATCTCCCGGATCCTGCAGGTGTCGAACGGCTGCGTCTCCAAAATTCTCGGCCGGTACTACGAGACCGGTTCCATCCGTCCCCGGGCCATCGGGGGCAGCAAGCCCCGGGTGGCGACGCCCGACGTGGTCTCCAAAATCGCGCACTTCAAGCGGGAGTGCCCTTCCATCTTCGCTTGGGAGATTCGCGACAGGCTGCTCTCGGAAGGGGCCTGCACTAACGACAGCGTCCCCAGTGTAAGTAACCCATTCTAGATTCTTTATGAGTATACATAAATGTGTAGTTTAGAATTCGATGTATATTTTTACCCAGTAGCTACACCGTAGCTTACCCAGTAGCTACACCGTAGCTTGCCCAGTAGCTTATACCGTAGCTATGTGACACACTGAGCTGCTGGCAGGGCCTAACTGACGTAGGGGCAGCTACCCACCCACACGCACATAAGCAGGGGTGATGGTTATGAGTGTACATGGATGCGTGGTTTAAAATTGCAATGGATATTCTTACCCAGTAGCTACACCGTAGCTTACTCAGTAGCTTACACCGTAGCTACGTGACACACTGAGCCACTGTAAGGGTCTATCTGAGATAGGGTCCCCCACATAAGAAGTGGTCCCCAAATTAAACAAATGGATCATCAAAAAGTTGACTACTTCCTAGAAAAAAGATATACCATTGAAATAGGTTTACCCAGCGAAAAGATTTATTTTGTGGATGAGATCGCATCCAATCAAGATCTAGAGCATGTTTGCTTCTTGGTTATGACAGAAAGTTGCCAATAATTTAAATCCCATTAAAATATATTAAATCTTTATTTTTATACCTTTTTCAGAAATGCAATTATGTTTTTGGAAAAAAATTATTTGAGTTCATTTCATATATGTCAAAAGATGGAGGTAGACCCCAGAGGAGTCTCCGTCCCGGACCTCTGTTAGGCTAAGTCAGACTCTGGCCGATGGACAATTTCCCGAGAGGCTGGTCAAATTTGATACCGAAACCATACGACTTATTTACCGTAAAGGGCCATTAAAAAATTTATCGTCGTATATCAATCATATCACTAGTCTGCTACTGTTCTCAATAAGTATTGACTAGTAGCCTGTTCTATTACAGTGAGCTTTGGCAAAAATACGAAAAAATAGTAATATCTTGAGAATGGTAGTCCTAAAATAATGGGGTGGGATTTATTTTTATCGTCGTAGATTATATATGAAATGAGCATTTAATTGATACATTTGAGTATACTTAGTCTTAGATTTTGACGAATTTCACGGAGCATTTCGAAAAAAAAGAAGGTTCGTTTTTTTCTGAATCGCATCGAAATCTAATCAGCATCAGGATAACCCACAAATGACTAAATTTTGTGACATTTGATCCATTAATTTTTGAGGTGTCACGTTAAAAATAGTGTTCTAGAGTGCTCGAAATGTGTAGATATGTCAAAAACTCGAATTGCGATTTTCGATACATTCCTTATGCATTAACATATATTGTAGGGGAGGTAAAAAACGCAGAATTAATAATTCTATAACAATAGATATGAGTAGATGAATTTTCTGAAATTTCATTGAAATTATGTCGAGTTGCTTAGCAACGGAATTAAATATTTTTGCTGTAAAGATATTAGTCAAATGTGTTGATAAGGCAAACGATGCACTTATTCAATTGAACTAATAACGAAATGTATTGAAAAAAATCTGATGTGGACAACACATAACTTTCCCTACAGACTTAAATTCAGTTTCTTTTTATTTCTTTAATAATTCATTCAATTGAGTTTTATTACACACACACACACACAAACACGCATACTTATATGAAATTACAATGAATATGCCCTTTTCATTCAATTTTTGCTTTCATTAGGTAACTAGACGTATTCTTAAAGGCTGCGTAGTAAAAATGTGAAAAAACTAATATATCTGAAGAACAGCTAATCCCTGGGGTTGATCTTTTTATCGTCAAAAATTGCACACAAAACAAGCGTCTGCCATAAACCTCCGGGTTGGTCGTGTGGTCTGGGCCTTCTACACAAAACAAGCGTTTAATGGATACGGTTGAGCATACGCAGACTTTCATTTTAGATTTTTTCGGGCCATTTCGTAAAAAAAGGCAGGTTCTTTTTTTTCCCAATTGTACGAAAATCTAATCAATTCCATGGTAAACCAGAAGTGATTTAGCTACCTAATTTTGTGAAATTGGGTTAATTACTTTTTTAGCTAGATTGTATACATTCGATTTTTACAGGCCACTTTGCGAAAAAAGGCAAGTTCTTTTATCCCGAATGATAGCAAAAGCAAAATCTAATCAGCACCAGGGTCATCTACAAATGACTTAGAAAATTTTATGAAATTGGGTCAAATAATTTTTGAGTTAAAGTGGATACATATATTATACAGACATACACACATACACAGCCGTCACGTTAAAAATAACTGTTTCGGGTTCTAGGGGTCCTAAAACGTGTAGATCCGTTGAAAACTCTATTTGCTATTTTCGAATTCATTTCAATATTTTCTCTATACATTGCCATGTATTGTAGGGAAAGTAAAAAATGTTTTTTTCTTTTAAGTTTCATTTTATCAGTTACTGTCAAGAGATAAAATTTTGATTACAGAAATGACTGATATTTAATTAAGTCAACTGTATTATTTTGACAAAGGATTTAAAATTCATATAATTGTGTTTCACTGCGATTGTTGCGAAGGAATAGGAACAGTCGGAAAATACCTGTTCCTACAATATCAGCGTTTTCATTTCGGAATAGGGTGACCAAACTTATATTTATACTTTTGTGAATTGATTTGAGAACTGAACCAAAGTTTTTATTCTTTAGATTTCCTTTAAAGATGACTTATTTTGTAAAGCAAGAGCAAATATTCTTAAACTTTTTATTTTTCAGAGACTCAATCGAATATATATATTTTTAAGAGCAATACAATTAAAAATTCGAATATCAAATTTACACATGTTTTAAATAACGAGCAATGCAAATGTCTATCTGATATATTTTAAATAAAATCCTGTTTATATTTTTGGTTCCAAAATTGCATATATTCTGTCCTGCGTAATAACCATTTTAAGCACTTCATTGAGCACGAGCAGACATGGTCTCTGTATCGATCTTGTCAGGTCTTCCGAGTTATAGGGTAGAAGCCCCCTCCAAATTAGGAAATCGGTATCATGCGAACCACAATAGCTGATTGCCCCCCTTTCTGTCTCTCCGGGGACAGTCGATTATCGCTCCCTGTTTTATTCTATTGTCGGAGATTTGGAAGAGGGGGAGTTCTTTTTTTACGTAATACCTTTAGGCGGATTTCGTGCAGTTAAGTGGATTAAGGTCTGATGTCGTTTAAAAAAATCAGAATATTTGATTACTGTTTACATGAAATATCTATATATGTACAGACGAATGTTTGCGGAACGTCCCAGTCTGATATGTTAGGAAGGAACCACCTTATTAATCTTACTCAATAAATGAAGATGTGTGTGTCCGTCCAGTTCGTATCTAAGCGTCGTACGGCCATAAAATTTGGAGCACAGGTCATTCAAGAGCCGGCAAGGTGCCCTACCGTGTTATTTCTTTCAAATTTGAATGAGTGTTTTGAATTTATTATGTTTTAGTACAATCTACCTCAATTTTATTTTTCGATATTCACGCAAATCAGTTCCTTATCGACCGAATATATTATCACATAGTTTCCATCCTGACACCATAAGAAAACCAGAAATATTTTCTTTCAAACGAACTTTGAACGGAATACATACAATTAATAGGCGAATGCATAAGAAAAATGATTGATTTGGAATCAAAAGTTAGTCTCCTATGAATTTCCACATTTCGAGCGTTCCCGAATAGACGAAGCAACATATTTTTTAATGAGGTATATGAGCTTGTGGACACAGCATCTCTCTAATGTAGGGGACCAAAAACTATGACCAGCGGACTTTTTCATCTGACCCACTTGCGCTTTGACAAAAAATACGTAATATATTGAAATCATCTTTTAAAAATAAAAATTGAATTAAGTACGATCCATTGTACCAAAAGGTAGTAATACTAAGAATTTTGCGAAGAAGTTTATTTTTCAATTTGGAAGCAGTTGTATTTGCCAGCAATCGTTACACACACACACATACAGACAAACACACATATAATAAAAATATTATATAAAATTCCATTAATAGATTAGAGATAAATTTTAACTCACATAACCATAACTTAAAATATAAGATAGCAACGTATAAAACCAAATATAAACACCAACCAAACAAGTTATAACTAGCAAAAAATAAAACATTGCATATTTGCCAAATTACTTGCTATGCAAGAAATAAAAAGAATAAAAAATATAAAAACTTTAAAGAATAAAAATAGTTTATAAAAGTATAAAGATGTTTTAGAGATTTTAAACACATATAAAACATTATCTAATAATTATAATAAGTCAAAATTACCTTCGTTTTATATAGCTATCTTATATTTTAAATTATGGTTATATGAGTTACAATTTATCCCTAATCTATCATTGGAATTTAATATGATATTTTTATTATTGAAATCATTTTATTTATAACCTTTAGTTTATTTAAATTTTTATACTTGCTAGGTATACTTAACGCTTTCAGTTTGCTTTGATATTTATGAAACTTTTAATATATATATATATATATATATATATATATATATATAGTATGATGTCCCAAAAACATTGACCTCGGCTTTTATTCCTTAAATATTTGATCTATATAATATAATAAATCTTGTATAATATAATATCTTGTCATATATAATAAATTGCAAAGTTGCAAAAAAAGGTGCGGAATTTTAGGAAATCGATAAAAATTTTCAGGGGATTAAATTTGAAGAAATACAAAATATAAATTTTTATACGGTCCCCGTACAAAAACATTTCCAATGAGTAAAATATGCCCCATACACTAATAAGGTGATGTACAAAATTTCAGCATTGTATCATAAAAAGTCCCAGATATATGTTTAAACAAATTTGGTGAGGGATTAATCACAAATTAAAATGTAAATGTTTACAGTAAGAGTTCAAATGACACAACGCAGAAATGCATCATAGGCAAATGATATGTGCCTCTTATCTTTAATGGATCTTTGGCATGGATGGAAAACCTTTTGAACAAGCTCTGTAATATTTGTGTGAAGTTATTATTTCTACACAGTGTAAATACTTTTGTATCAATAAATAGCAAAATTATTATTTAGATAATCATTGTTTCTTCTGTAATTTGTGTAAGATCTCTGAAACGCGATATGCCGACATGATTTTTCCCCTCTGAAAACCCATGTCGATGCATCGAAAAGTGGTTTAAGTCAGCATTTTGTCTTTTCATATCTCTGGGACGTTTTATGATAAAATGCTGAAATTTTGTACATCAACTTATTAGTGTATGGGGCACATTTTACTCATTGGAAGTGTTTTTGCACGGGGGTCGTATAAAAATTTAAATTTTGTATTTCTTAAAATTTAAGTCCCTTGAAAATTTCAATCAATTTCAAAAAATTCTGTACCTTTTTTTACGCAACTTTGTAATTTATTATATATGTCTACGATCTATATTTAAGAAATAAAAGCCGAGGTCAATGATTTTGGGACACCCTTTATATATATATATATATATATATATATATATATATATATATATATATATATATATATATATATATATATATATATTGTTTGCTATTTTCTTATATGATTAATTTTTGACTTTATCTAGGTGTTACAATTTATCTCTATTATTTCTTTGGATTATCATAAACTATTTTTATTGTATATATATATTATATATATATGAGTGGAAATATTTGAAATATTAATACTAAGCATGTATTACACGTTAGATTAACAATACATTATCTTCAGTAATATAAGTATACATTAAACTTGCGCCTAATTATTGCGCTATTTGCTGCATGTAAATAAGAAGAAATTAATAATTTAACTAAAAGAATTAAAATTGAGCTAAAAGAGACATTGTATATCACCTAAAACTAGTGAAAATACTGTTAATGAGTACTAGATTAAGAAGTCAATGGAATGCAGTTCAGTAAGATATAAATTAGTTAGGATAAACAGAACAACAATCCGTAGGAAATAAAAATAAATTAAAATAAATTAAAATAATGGATGGAAGACAATGGAATTGTAAAATCACCAGGAGGTTTACATAATGGTTCAATTGCCTTCTAAATCATAGTTCTTTTGATTAAATGACCTTGTTACATTGAATAACAAGAAAGATCAATCATGCATAAAGCATTCATTATGAAACACTTTCCAACTTCAATACAATTTTATTTAAACATCTCTAAAATGCGATACATTCCTCGGTAATATTTTTAAAATTATCACAATACTACATTAATTTATTATATTCGAAAACTTAAAACTTCATCGAAAAAAATGAACTTCATTCAAATGACGGCATTGAAATATAAATTGCCTGGTTTAAAGATCCCTAAAATGCGATACATTCCTCGGTAATGTTTTTAAAATTATTATAATACTACAATAATTTATTATATTTGAAAACTTCATCGAAAACAACTGAAATTTATTCAAATGACGCCTTCGAAATATAACACGCCTGGCTCTCTCTATAAAAGCAGCATTTCATTCATAAGCATTTTTCCATTGATTTCATTCATCACAATACTATAATAATTTATTTTATTTAAAAACTTAAGACCATGGACGTACAAGTAATTAAACTCTATGCTTAAAACTTCATCGAAAAAATCGTCCTTCTCTCTGTAAAATCAATGAATATTTCATTCATATCAGCTATATTACAGACTCCATGAGCTAAATAATTTTGCGTTAAAGAAATGCAGCAATTCGTATATAACTCATTCTACATATTTTGCTGTTTACATTTTCCATAAGTGAAAATTAGGCTTCGTTGTAGAAATAATCAAAGTTAGATGATCATTTAAACTCAAATATATTGTAATTGCGTTGTTTCAGTATGTAGATTCACAGAATTTAAGCAAAAATAAAGCGGTTTTAGGACGAATACAACACTCAATATGAATTAAAAAGAACTTTAAAAATTATGATATTGAGACAAGATGGATGCTGTATTTTATTTTGAAGTGGGTCACGTGATCGTTTCATATCATGGTCACGTGATCGCTTCATATAAGAGGTGTAATTAATATTTTAATTTTTATTTAAAAAACTACTGAATATATTTTGCTGAAATTTTTTTTATATATTTTATGGGATAATTTGAATATTATCTAAAACTTTTGAAGCAATTTGTGAATTTTAAATCCGCTTAAAAAATGTTTGAAAAATTAGGTCCCATAGGGTTCAATGTATTTCATTTCTTCAACTCGGGTTCAATCTAAAACTAATTGGGTGATATTCTTCATTTATATTCCCATACCAGACCGTCTGAACAACATACTAAAATTTCATTTTGATAAAGTCATTTTTACGGTTATTATCGTGCTAACGGACACAGACAGACAGACAGAATGAACAAAGTTATAAACACTTTTTAACTTTGTTGTAAAGTGTTAAGAAGGTTATTTTACACCCCCAAAGAACTACTAGGAAAAAACCATGAATAATAATGGAAAGAATGCAAGATAATTTCTAAAAATATGCAGAGCTATGAGAAGCATTCAGTATATGGAAATATAAATTATTAGAAATAATCAAAAATGTTATATATAGTATTAAGATGTCTAGGTCTTTATATACTATTAATAAATTAAAAACTCAATTTTTAGTTTACAGAAATATTTCGTAATTACTTAAGTAGATAAAGCCTCCAATAGTTATTCAGTAATGTGTAAAACTCTGTATATACAATTAAAAGAAAATATTTAAATAATAATATATATAAACTTAACTCGCATTCTCACATTAGTATCAAACATAAAATTATTATTATATATAATGATTTAAATCTAAATTTTAATTTCCATATCTTGTTCTAATTCCAAAATTTCATAAAACCACTATTAAATTTAGAACTGTCACCTGTAGCCCCAATATATGCTCTACTACTGCTAGTAAATTATTATTATAAATTTTAAAATAATTGATAGTCTATGTTATTCTAGTGATAATGTTTTGTTTTATTCTATATAATATTAAAGAATTAATTCATAAATTAGAAATAATGGGTAATATTTATGGTTTACAGACTTTTAATTTTAAAGATTTCTTTAATATTAATATACAATATCTGTATAATGTTATTTTAGCACTATGCAATGCTTTTGTTGCTAATAATTCAGACCATATTAAAATAATAAATTTTCCTAAACTTCTCCACTTTGTATTATTTAATAATTACGTATTCCAAGGAAATAATTTATACATATATAAGTATCAGGAGTTTCACAAGGTGACTGTAGTAGCAGTCCTTTAGACAATTTGTATCTTTATCATTATGAACATACCTTTACATCTATTGGTTAGCAAATTAGCAGCTATAATGACTTGATATGTTTAGCTACCTCAGAATTTAGCAATATCCATATCAATTTCTATCTGAATAATCTGAAATTATTGCTTAACGAACCCTCAATAGGTAAAAACGTTAATTATTTGGATTTAAATATCATTATTGGTCCATCCAAAAAAAGATCATAACTGATTTATATGATAAATAGATAATTTTAATATTAATAAATTATTATAATTTAATTCGTGCAATTCTGTTCATTTGTTTCGATATATAATACTTAATCAGTTATTTAGAATTTACAGATTATCTTATAAAAAAAATTATAATATGCATATTAACAATCCTAACAATACAAGTAAACTATATTATTACCCAGACTATTTAGTCGATAGTTTTATAAAAAAATTTAAAATAACTAAACAATTACAAATACTTTCTCTATATCAACATCATCTTTCTCTATTTTTTTTTTTTTACTATAGCTTACGCATCACGATCTGTTACCTTTTGTACATATTTCTTCTTTATTTAATCTCAACTAGGTGTATTATTAGCTATTTGTAATGTTGTTGTTGTTGTTGAGACCCAGACCGTCCGACCTACCAGAAAGGTGTAAGGTAACAGTTTGGACAGCCGGAAAGTGCCACCCAATTTAGACCGGAACCCAGTGGGGGAGGCATCCACAGGGACCGTACCCTCCTTCCCCTACCACCAACCTCTCGGAAGGACTTACGGACCCACATGTTTAACGTGATCGTACTCCGCGTGAACACGGCGGCAGTTTTGGCAGTGACTGGAATCGAACCCAGGCCTACCGAGTGCAACTCCAGCGCGCTAACCAATGGACTACCGCGCCCTCTATTTGTAATGTCGAAAGCCCAGACCAACCGACTCGTCCGAAGACTTAGAGTAACAGTTTGGGTGGCCGGGACTCTATTTGTAATGTGTAAATTTGTAATGTGTAAATGTGTGTGTCTATTTGTAATGTGTAAAATTTCACTGTGCGTTCTGTCAGAATTCAATGCATTGAATTTGAAATTTTAGTGTTTGTATTAACAGTAGTAACAACACACACACACTCACTATATGTATATATATATATATATATATATAAAGAAAAATATAATAACCAAATCCAAGTAATCATGAAATATTAAAATCACCAAGGCAGTCAAACCACGGCCACTATGCCGATAAAAGAAATGAACAGTGCCATATATATTGTGCAGCATTTTCTCAGATAAAATATCTTTGTTTCTTATTTTATTTTTTCAGTCTTTAAGCTTGTAGGCCCAATAGACGGAGTTTATAGATATTATTTATCTCTGCCTTCAGAAGACGCTTCCTTTCGGTCATTTTGAATAGATACTAGGCCTTGAAAAAGAATTTGTTAAAAATGAATTCATTTTTAAACCTAGTGCTTTTCCACGTGTTTGGCTTTAATGCTTGGTCATTTTCTGTTTTTCAATTTCGAAATCTCACCATTAATATTTGTAGATTATATATATAGCTTGATGACTGGATATATGCTTTGTATTCTCGCCTTGATTGAAGAATCTCTATTTTTTTACATCTTTATACGTAACTATTTTATATTTTAAGTTGTGGTTGAGTTACAACTTAACTCTAATCTATCATTGCAATATACAATTTCATATATATATATATATATATGAAATTGTATATTGCAATGATAGATTAGAGTTAAGTTATATATATATATATATATATTAGTGTATTATGAGTTACTACTTACATTCTAACATTGGATTTACAATTATATATATATATATATATATATATATATATATATATATAAATTTCAAACAGTTACAATTATGATATGTTTCTTCCTGTTATTTACAAGTTTTGCTCTTCATTGGCCACACTGATTTTCATTTTCATTAGTTGTACTGGCTACTTCTTGTATGGCAACACGGATCAACACGGATTTTTATTTTAGTAATTGGCAACAGCTGCTGTTGCTACTTCCTGTGCATAGTGATTATTAGGCTTACTTCATTCTTCAATTTTTGGTAATAATCTTTTCCATTCAGTTTTATTTTCTGGTTAATGTTATTTTCTAGTTCTTTGGGGTGCAAAATGTCATTCAATATAACAAGATTATTAATGAAAGGGATTAGTTTTTAGGACAAACTGAAATTATATTCACCCCTGACAATTTCACAATTTATTTGCTTTATATCCACTGCCATTCATTCCAATCCATTCCCGTGTGCTGTTAACTTTTCTTATTTTCTATGCTGAATGGTCTGTACCTATATAATTTTTTATTCCTTTGTTTTCATTATTATGTATTAATGAATACAGCAATCCCGACATATAACCTCACCCGAATATATGAAGAATTTGAAACAGAAAATGAAAAAGTACTAGAAAACGTTGAAAAAATAAAGAATTGGTATGTAAACTTCTTTAGGGCCCGAAGCAATTCATGTGCAACTTAAGTAAAATGCTTTCAATTTCTGAAAACATATGTTTCATTTTGAAAACGGCTTTTAAAATTAATATACTTTCGATTGTATTGAATTGATTCTTGCGACGTGATTAAAAAATGAGACGAAAATACCATTTATAGTCTTCATTTTACATATATTATTCAACCCTCATCACTTTTTACTTTCCTTATATACAAAAATGTATAAGGAAAGTATTGTGACGGGATCGAAAATTCGAATTCGAGTTTGCGACGGGACAGCACGTTTCAAGCATCCCTGATCACGAATCGAACATTTTTGAGGTGATGTGTGTGTGTGTGAGTGTGTCAGTGAGACTGTGGAGACGATAACTGACGAACGAATAGACCGATTCGAACGAAATTTGGTACAAAAGTTACAGTCTGTGAATACTGGAAGCCTATGGTTTTTGTGCGCAATCGAATGTTCAGAACCCCCCCCCCCCCTATATTTTCGAGTGAAATTTTGAAAAAATCACCAAAAAATCAAAACCTCTAATAAAATTACGCAAATAGACATTTCTTATGTAATGTTTCATTAGAAAACGATTGACACAAGTTTTAGAACGCTAGCATGAACCGTTCTCGAGATATTGTACATTTTTCAAAAAAATTATCAAAAAATCATATAAAATAAATACATAAAAAAAATTCCTATTGAGAAACTTGCTCACCTTTCATATGTAATATCATGCGATAAATTGGGTGACATCATTCTCCTGGATCTAGCTCGTTCCATTCATGAAAAAACATACTTTGATTATTATTGTATTTGAACGCCAATAGTCATTTATCTACTGTAAGAATAATTTATTTCTCCGTTCATAGAGCTTGGCGAGATTTTGGCGACAAATGTGGTTGTCCACCAAATTTGGTCCAAATTTGGTGGAATTTAAACTTTGTTAAATTAACGAAAACTCGCCAAATGGATAAAAATGTCGCTAAATCAATGAAAATGACAACTAATTGACGAAAATTCAATATCTTGGAAAGAATATAAATGTCTACTATAAGAATAATCTATTTTTTTTTACTGTAAAAGTGGTAAATTCATTGAATTATATAAGGAAAGTCATGTGCTTCCCACATCAGATTTTTAAAATAGTTTTTCAAATAGCACCAGGACAGTTCTCTTCGGATTTGATTATCAAGATACATTTTTGTAGTAATAATAGAGATTCTAATACTTTTTAATATTTATAGAGGTGATTAAATTAATATTTTATCTAGAATTTTGATAATATTTTAACTACATTGGCAGCAAAATTAAGGTAGGATTAGAGAGGTATGGGTAAAAACTCTAAACCTTTGCTTAGATATGTAGTCCATGTATTAAACGCTATTAAAAAAAAAAACCTAAAAATTTTCTCTGTATTAGGCCAATGGTTAGAGTTTAAACTAGCCGAGTTTTGTAATTAAAATTCAAAATAATATTTATGGTTTTTCATATTTCTCAAAAATTTTATTCTAAATTGATGTTTTTTCATAATAAATTTTGTTACAACGGAAACCATCTAATCAATATATACTTAATGTGCGTATGAAAACAAGGCTGAGTAGATAGTCCATTATAGTTTCTACAGCATATTCAAGTTAGCCCAGCCCGAAGCATAGAAACCGAGATCGAGAATGGCATCATTATTGCGAACGCGCAATGTTTCGTTTGGCGCCTTCGCTTTCGTCTGTTTGGAAGGCCAGGCGGAGAAAATACAGTGCATGACGTGAGGACAGGGTTGCCAGATTTTGCTATTTATCGCCAATTTGACGCCATTTGGCGACTTCCTGAATGTTCCAGAAACTTCTTGATGGAACGATTTTTGAGATATAAATATTTCCCGAAGTTTCTATGGAGATATTATAAAAAGGACTCACCCCCTCCGTTGCAGGGGAATTGATTTGACGAATGAACGTGACACGAGTTACATTGGACTGTGATTTTTGTCAACATTTTGAGAATAATATCGCTTTTTCTGTGAAATGAGTGGAGCATTTAAGTGCTGTTTAATTGTATATTCTTCCTGTTTACTTTGTGCTTGCGAATAAACGTAAGTTATCCAGAAACTTGGACTCGTTCTTGTATCCTGCGTAGACATCCAATATTCCAGAGGATGCGTTCGTAACATTATAATTTACCCAGTGTATCGCTAGTCGTTTAAGATAGGCCGAGTATCTGCCCTTTCCATTATTATTTAGAAAATAATCCCCGAAACCTCTGAATTAATACTTAAAAATATATTAGATCCCATCTTTCCTTGGAGCGATGTATGGATTCCGGCTCGCTCCACTCCAAACCTCGTTTCCGCGGAAGTGAAGGGAATCGACCGCCTCCCAGGAATTTTGTCGATAAATTTATGCGAGGGGTAATGGCAACACACTGGCCCATTCTTCATACGCCCGCTTTTCTTTCGTTTTGAGAGGGAAAAATCCATTAAATCTGTAACGTATAAAGAGAGGCGTTTGGAGCATTTAGTGCCCGATCTCTTCCCCGAGGATTCAGGCAACAATGTATTCCTTCTCCGCCCTTCCGAAAAATACTTTGCAAATAATGTCCAATTAATCGAGGTTTTTAGATTTTGCTGTACAAGTTAAATGATGGAAAATGTCTAGAGAAGGATCTTTTTTAGCTTGCTTCAGAGGTGGCCTACCCCAAAATGTATCAAGCGAAGTGAACCCATTTAAATATTATTAATTATTAAATTCGCGCGATTATTCCGCCAATGATTACTTATTACTGGTTATTCATTGGTAAAGCAATAAATGTTAAAACGCATAAATTAATGGATACAATCATTGATAAACCGTTGATATCGATCATAGAAAATGATTTCTAGACACGTTCATAACTAAAAATCCCGAAGCAATCTATTTTAAATAATATCTTCATTTATATTTCAAATGTCTGGATGATGGAGTTAGAAAAAAGGAAATAAAACTACTGTGGATGAAACGTTTGCAGATGCTTTGAGAATTATATCCAGGTGTCGCCCGTGTTAATAATGAAGTCGCTATTTGTTAGTCAACACAACGTAGAGAAGTAGTATTGAATCTGTGCAATTTTGATTATCTTTAAATAAAGGGTTCCCCCATTATGAGCAGTATGTTTACTTTCCTTATATACATAGTATAATGTACAAGGAAAGTATTGTGACCAGGTCGAAAATTCGAATTCGAGCTAGTCACAATACTTTCCAAATTCGAGTTATCGTCAGGAGAGCACGTTTCAAGAATCCCTGAACACGAATCAAATGTTTTTGAGATGATGTCTGTCTGTGTGTGTGTGTATAAGTGTGAGTGAGTGAATGTGTGTGTGTGTTTTATAATCCGATGTCCTATAAAAATCCCCGTTGTTTGGATCGAAGAAGTTAAAATATTTTTTGGGAATGGAGAAATTCAAGAATTTTCATGAAATGCTACGAAATATCCTCATGCTAGAACTTAAACCACTTGTATTTACCAATGGTTAGCACGCTGCTTTACGTTTAAATGCATTTGCAGACAGAACCACTAGCTTACTTTCAGTGTGAAAAATATATATTTGCCTTCTTTTGAGAAATTCGAAAGAGTTGCTCCCCCAAATTATTTAGTATTGTGTTAAGTGTTCTTTAAAAATGAAGAGATGGTATTCATCTCTTCATTTGAAAGGTCAAGTTCCTTTTGATCTAGATTTGGAATTTGACCTTAAAGTGCTTTCAACTGGCAAACGACTTTTTATGAGCAAGGGATGTAAAATGACAGCGAAGTTTTAAAATCATGTTCATAGTGCTGTGATTCAATTTTTTTAAATAAAAAAATCTTAAGAGAAATCTCAGGTTCTTTTAAACGGCGTTGTGGGCTACCTCTGATCCGCACTATGCTATTAAAGCAGAGTCTAATAAAACTTCATTTTTCAGGTTGTAACCGTCCCCTCAAAATGCGTCGATATAAATGTAAGGACTTTGTACAATAACTAGGGGGGAGCTGAACTAAAGCTCGCATAGACACAACTCGTACCATCCCCCCGTTTCCTCCCCCTTTCCAGAGGGGGCGGAAGAGGGAACAATAACTAGATCTCTTTCACAACCACTTTGCGAGTGGGTGGGACGGAAATATTATTTAGGGGAGGGTGCAGCAGCATTTTTGACAGCTCATCTGCACTTATTAATTTTTCTTTAAGCCAAGCATGGGCCTCGTAGATAGCAAATTAAATTAACTGTTAATGAAATCTGCGGTCTGGTTTCGGGTAACAAACGGGTTCGGGGGAAGGGAGGTGACGCCAAACGAGTAGAAGGGGGGGGGGGGGGGGTGTAATGGAATAATATTCTTTTCGCACTCAATTTAAATTGAATGTTTGGTGAAATATTGTTTTAGAATCAGTCAACACTCAGGAATGATAATTATAGTTTCGAA
Organism: Amaurobius ferox; assembly: GCA_951213105.1. NCBI lineage: Eukaryota > Metazoa > Arthropoda > Arachnida > Araneae > Amaurobiidae > Amaurobius > Amaurobius ferox. Next base: position 9,600,903 of record OX578145.1, read on the forward strand.
TCCCTTTTTGATTGCATCTTCTCTTTGTTTTTTTCGTTCTGTTTATATTTCTCGTGCAATACATGCATGTAGTATAGGTAAAGGAAAACAGTGCAATGGAATGAAAAATTCGACTCCCATTTTGGAAGGATTTACACGTTCCGAGCATTCTTGAATCAAATGTTTTTCAAAGTCGATCTTGCCAAAGTCGGGGTTGATGAGCGTCATAGAAAAGGGAACGAATCCCCATAGTAAATAAATAATATAAAGAAATGTAAAAGTTATAAAATAGAAAATCTACCAGAAAAAAGATTCTAAAATTATGGCACGCGTCGACTTCAAATCGCTAAGCCAGTGTTCTAGTTCAGAATTCTACAGATAAATGACAAACTATATGAATTTGAAGGCCTGTGTTAAATCAAAAATCTGCTGATCTTCGATGATGCTCTAAAGTATACTCTAAAAATGTGCAGCACGTAGATTAATGCAGTCCTTCCATGAATTATAAAATTTCGTTCATTGTGTATCAATTTGTGACAGCCCCCTTCTCCCCGGCATTCGTTCCAAAAGTGAGTGTTATCCTGTGGGCGGTGTCGGCCTTCATCGAATGCGACCCAGTTCACAAAGACCATAGAAGTCAATACCTGTTGAAGGCCCTCTGCACAATGCTCTTGCCTCGAATTTCTCGGGTTTTATAGAGACATTTAACGCGTCTCGATCTTTTTACGGGCACCCCTCCTCCACGCATTGACGCATGGTTATTGCCGATTTTCCTGTCAATAGAGGGGCTTCCGAATAGCCCTGTTAACTTGTTCCGACGGAGTACCAAAGGTAACATTGTGTCTGCAAAATTGGCATTTCGAGGGGAAAATGATTGAATTGAGCGTCTGTCGGGATGTTTCTGTGTACCTGCAAAAGCACGAAATAGGGCAGTCCTCAACAAGACTCTGCCATTATTGATGCATGGTACAGAATAATGGAATTCTTGTAGCTAACAGGTTATTCATGTAGCTGGTACAACAGCGACAATCCGTATGTGAGCAGAAAGAATGATCCTATAGAAGAGAGAAAAATGTGTTTGACTCGTAGGCTGTTTACCGGCTTACAACTGGACAAAATAGATTCATTGGCCCTCGAAACTTACACGCACTTCACTTTTAGAGTATAAGCTCAAACATAAGCTGGATTTCAAACACATCAAGTGACTTTACTCAGAATGGTCTTATCTACATCAACTTACCGCCAACTTTTGAGCAAGTACCACGGGGTTCTGACTGAAAGAATGAGCAGTGTTTTATTACGGGGCAGATGTCTCTCCACTGTGACTGATAGGAATCCAATAGAATTGTTTGTCTTATTCATGTCCTTTACGGTTCCTTTCTGTCACTTTATAGAATTTATTAAAAGTTGCCAAATTGGCTCTATTTGCCAGAAAATGTTTCCATGTCCATCACGAAGGTCACATATATGCGTATGCGTGCCACTACAAGTAGGGCACTTAAAAAAGTATTTCTTGATTAGAAGAGAAATCCCCAAAGAAATGAACTTGAGAAGAATATTATCAAAATACAATAAGTTGAATATTTCTATATATTTAACAGTGCAGATATGTAATTTAGCATAGATTCTTAATTTGGCAATCCCATTCCGTTTTGTGTTTTATTCATAAGCCTGGTCTCTCGCGATCTTCTGATTGCTTGACACTTCGATGACAGCCGCAGATGAAGCACATTTTTCACGAATTTGAAGTGGAGCTCCTGAACGTCTGGAAGTGACACTCATGTTGTTGGCGCTGGCAATTAGCAGGTGCATAATTTTCGTCTGCGCCCATGTCTTTTCAAAAATCGACCTCCCCATCAATCTGGAAGGCTGTTTCCTGTCATGCAGTGAGCTGGCTGTGAAGATTAATGGTCGGTTGTCGCGAAACGAGACTGATGATTTGAACTTCACGTAGCTCAAGATTTTTCATTTCGAGTCCTTCTCCAATTTGGACGCCGTACCAAATCATGTCGGAAGACTTGTCCGGGCTCAGAAAAATTTCACAGAGGATATAGAACATATTCTCTAAAATATCAGTCATTTTATTACTTTCCTTATATACATAACGTATAAGGAAAGTATTGTGACGGGGTCGAAAATTCGAATTCGAGTTTTCGACGGCAGAGCACGTTTCAAGCATCCCTGATCACGAATTGAACATTTTTGAGGTGATGTGTGTGTGTGTGTGTTAGTGAGCCTGTGGAGACGATATCTCACGAACGAATGGAGCGATTCGAATGAAATTAGGTACAAAAATCACAATCCGTAAATACTGGAAACCTATTGTTTTTAAACGTTATGGAATGTTCAGAACCTACCTAAATTTTCGAGTGAAATTTTGAAAAAATCATCAAAGAATCGAAAGCTTTAATAAAGCTGCGCAAATAGATATTTCTTATGTAATGTTTGCTTAGAAAACGATTGACATAAACGTTAGAACTCTAGCATGAACCGTTCTCGAGATATTGCACATCTTTTAAACAAATTTATCAAAAAAATCCCATAAATTAAAAAAAATATATTAACTGTTGAGAAACTTTTCACTTCGCAGATGTAATATCATGCGATAAATTGGGTGACATCATTCTCGTGGATCTAGCTCGTTCCATTCATGAGAAAAGATACTTTGAGTAATACTTCTGTATTTGAACACCAATAGTCATTTATCTGCTATAAGAAAAACTTATTTCTCCGTTTAGAACACTTGGCGAGATTTTGGCGGAATGTCGTCAACTTGGCGACTTTTTTAAATGCTGCCAAATTAACGAAAATCTCGCCAAATGAATGGAAATGACGCTAAATCAATGAAAATGACGACTAATTGTCGAAATTTCAATATCTTGGTTGGAATATAAGTATCTACTATAAGAAAAAACTATTTTGTTTACTGAAGTAAATTCATTGCATTATATAAGGAAAGTCATGTGTTGCCCACATTAGATTTTTATAATTGTTAAGAAACCCTCGTGATGTAATAATTAACGTTAATTGAAATGGTAATATCTTATGTGCATCAATTGACATTTATTATAAATTTATGATAATCTCTGGTATCGATGATCACGAAGAACGTTTTAAAATTTCTTAAACTTTTCATTATAATAAATTTTCACTTTAATTTCAAAATAATTTATCCGTTTTGTAAAACCAGTCCAAGTATTTTAAATGCATCATAAATATGGTGGTGAAACTACATAAACTGTGTGAAATTCTTGTGAATGGGTGTCATTCAGAAGGCCAGAAGAAATCATTTTGATTAGACGTTTTCTTAAATTATTTCTCTTTTCTTCTGTCTTTCTTTCCTCATTAGTCTTACATTGAAAATTTTAAATATACAAATAAGTAAATAAACTTAAATTTAAGTTAAATAAAACTTCTAAAGGTAGTTATTGGAAGTTAATTCAATTTTTTCGTCCATATTGATGACAGTATAATTTATAGTAGTTTAAAACAAATTAGGAGTGCATAGGCACCCTCTCTATAGTTACAACATTGTCATAAGAGATAAGATTGATGCATTCAAGAACTTATTTAATATTGAGTAAAGGACTAATATTGTAAAGAACAAGGTATTTTTAATTGCAACGATCAGAATTTGACATCTAGTAACTCGGAAATATATTTATAAAAACATAATTCGTCGCCTATTTATTCAGGATTGGAGAAATTTTAGATTTGCAGAAAGTCTGGTATAATTTTAGAGTTTAGTTAAAATCCAGATTTTTGAGAGCAAAATTACAGATATTTATTTATTTTTAATATTGTTACGAATGCGAAAAATGCTACTGAGCATGTTATCCCTCAATAAGAAAAAACACATTTACATTCAACCATTGTTATTATGTGAAAGCAGAGTTGCCTGACAGTGGCAACAATCTTGTGGCATTGGAATTTTTATAGAAATATCGCCAACTTGGCGATTTGAGACGAGTTTCTGAAGACTCTAGAATTTTCTCATTATCTCTAGAACTTTCCATATTATGACCACTTACTAGATATTTCTGTGAAGAGTATATAAGGAAGTCGTTGATCAGTTGGACTAAGTTAATACGAGTCATATTGGTTTGTGGAATACGCCAGTGTTTCGAGAACAGATTGTGCTATTTCTTAAGTTAGTTGATCATTTAATCGCTTTTTTATTATGTCTCACAGTCGTTTTGTGATCCCGTAAAATACCTATAGTGTTATTTGCTGTAAATTGTTTGTGTTTACGCTCACTGGTGTTTTTGAAATAAAAGTGCTTGTTTCCCAGAAATTCGAACTACTTATTTTTCTTTATTTTTGTACCCTGGGAGTATACCCACGATTTGAGAGGGTATGTAGTAACAATAATGTCCATTCTATTTTAGATTAATATTACACATAATTCAAACCATTATGATACAAAGAAATTAATACCTTTTCCATATTGCATATGAAAAATAAATAAAATATCCAGAAAACAATTGTTCCCACACCACCCTCTAAAATGTCTCTCTTAAAAGCGTTCTTTCAAATAGTTGTTTTATAAACAATTTGACGCTTATTTAATCGTCCTAGATGAGTGTTGCAAATTCTTGCCTGTTCTGAAAGTTTGTCACAAAATGTCATTCTGAATACCGCACACTAATCTTGTCACGAGTCCGTTATGAACACAGCAGAATCCATTTGTCACCCTCTGAATCGTTCACAAATAAACAGATGAAAATAAGAAGAAAAAAATCCGAACAAGACAGCGACAAAAACACTCAAACACTCTGCCTACAAATTGGACCACGGCATGTTTGTGATGCAAATGAACGATGAAACGCTGGCTTCTTCGTTTACCGCCGTCCCACTGTATTATAATGTGCATGCGTGTGGGTTACGAGGAGGGGTGGGGTTGCTTTCACGTGCGTAGGTCTCTTCTCCGTCTCCCTTGTATCTCCATTGCAAATCCTTGGGCCACTTGTGTCAACTCAATATTCCTCAGGAACGGTTTTCCAGCCAGCGAACGCCAGTTTTGCTCATTTGAATTTTCGATCGCTGATTTCCGGGGAATCCCGAATTCCTTTCCACCCCCGATCTTATATATTCGTAGTGATCCCTCCGCTCAACTCTAGGGTTGCCAAATTGAATCTATTTCTCTTCCCTCTATTTTTTTTATAACTTCATTTTCCCATTCTCCCGTTTGTGTTAGTAAAGCAGTGGTCGAAGTAGTAGTAGTTGCTCGTGAGTTGATTTACTCACGCCAACAGCGCCGCGGTGGGAGTTTCTCGAATCCATCTCGTCTATGGCAACTGGTTGGATCTCCTCTTATTTTTACTTCATTTAATCTTCTTTTCCCCTTTGCCTCTTTTTCATCTTATTTTCCCCCTCGGTGTGCATCTTTTCAAGAGTCTGAGAGGCGCAACCCAATGGGACGCGCCAAAATGGAAGTTCATCTGAAACGGAGACGATTTGTAAACCAAATGATTGTCACCCGGCGTCACAGTGGGTTGAAAACATATTAAGGTTTCATTCCCTAATTCCTTTTTTTCTTCTTTTGGGCGCTGAATAGATGCATTGAGAGGCAGTTCTCTCCGAATTCTGAGATTCATTGAAATTGCTTAAGGAAAACTTGACTCTTCAGAAAATTTCACTTTGCTATTTTGATATTTGATTTTGTATACCGTGATATGGAGGGGCAGCATTTTCGAATTCGAGATTTTTGCGTAAGTGCACGTTTTAAGCTATTCTGAACACGTTTTGAAGATTTTTTTAGAATGATGTCCGCTTGCTTCAGTGTGTGTGTCTGGGATTAAAGCGTACCCTGGAAGGGTGCGTTTATTTGCATTCTTTTAATTTTCTTCAGTTGCCATAGTATATTACCGTTTTAATGAATGAACATTTTAAAAATCTAATTTAAAAGTTCGCTTAAATTTAATGAATTAAAATTTTCTAATTTATCATAAGACAATTAATTAAGCCCCACAGAAACTATATTTCTGACTTTAGTTACTTAAAGCATTTAATTTTAAGTATAACTATTCACAAGTATCTTACACCAGTGACAGTAGGTTCGACTTAATGTGTATTCTCTAAATATTTATTATATACTCAAATGTAATGAGATTTTTAATAGAAAATACGGGACTCTTTTCTGAATAAGTAGCTATTTTAAACAGAACTTGCTTCTGATTTGTTGACATGCGTTTTCATAAGCATTGATACAATTGATTAATTGATAATTAATTTATCAATCACTAATAATTGTATGACTCATTAACGACCCATAATTAACGATACTTAACAATGAATTGTTGACAATAAATTCATAACGATGGACTCATAACCATGAACTCATAATTAACGATGAAATATTTTGTACCTTCTGTGAAATGCTTGAGTACGCTGGTTTGTGAAGAGTTAATATGATAATTCAAGAACGAATAGGCATATCAAAGAGAAATTTTACATTCAGATACACTGTGTACAAAATTATAACTATATAGAAATTTTGAAGTTTGTATCAGACGAATATATATATATATATATATATATATATATATATATATGGAAGTATTTGTAAATAATATTATTAATAATTTCAAATATACCACGTAATGGTTTTACACATGCATTATTTGTCTTTGATTGGTTTACTCATTTTTGAAAATTCACCCATTCTTATCACCTCACTTACTACTTGGCCTGAGTCTGATACTGTTTGCTATTTTCGAATGACTCTTTTCCACTTGTCCTGAGTCCTATACTGATTGCTATTTTTAAGGGTCTCCATGCATATTATGTATCGTTCAAGTGTATTCATTCCGGTGCCCACTCGCATTGACGAAGTGAGGAGAAATGCTCAGTCACTAGTTTATCGTACACGTGGTGCTATGCTTGTGATTTCGTGTTTCTGTTCGAGGAGGTATTGTTTTTCAGATTTGTATAATTCATTTGATTTATTTTTCTCCTTCCACTAGCCAGTAGACAGTTCCAATGGTGTCTATAGTTAAATACTATCGCCATTGTCAGAAACTGGCTATTCTATCGGTTTTAATTCGAATTGTATGGCTGTCCTGATGAGTATGCAATTTCGAACTAACCGCCATTTTTTGTGGGGTTTCAATTGATTGTTATCTATTCTTAATCTCTTATCTTAAGCTGATTGTTATTGCCTATTCTCATTTTTGCCGAGTTTTATTTTTATTTTTATATACTTTTAATTGTGATTTTTGAATCCTAATATTCTTCCCCTTTCCATTGTAGTGATATGTTACCTTCTCTCTTCATCCTTAGTCTTGGCCTATAGTTACTCATTTGTAACAGATATGCTAGAGATGGGTTTTTTTGTACATACAGTAGTTTATGCATTATTTTCGATTAAAACCCTTTAATTTTTATTTATTATTATTTATATATATATATATATATATATATTTGAAATGTAATAATAAGAATTATGTAAAAATAAAAATAAAATAAAAATACAATTCAAGTAATATTAACATCACCATAGAAGCAAATTCACGGCCATAATGCCGATAAGAGAAAAGAACAGAACCTTCCCAAATTCGATGATTAATTAGAATAAAATTCATCTTCAGGTCTGAGTATTTAATTCTAATTAACCCAAACAAATGCCTGTTTCAGATTAAGCAATAGTACATTACTATAAATGCTTAAACTCAGACTACAGGCATCAAAAAATGAAAAAAGGATACATTAAGAAAATTGTATTACCATGCGGCATGCGCATGAACCCTTCTTCTCCTACCACGTGTATACACGATCAACATCAACAGCTTAATCTAGAAGCACCGGAATGAACAAGTCGAAATTCTACCAGGGAGGCAGTACGAACGTTCACGGAAATACTCCCAAACCCGTCCAGTGAGTCTAAGCTGGAGACTGGACAAGCAATTCAGAATACAACATCCCAAACATGCAGAACTGAATATGAATATGAATCAAAGATGAAAATTCCTACTAAACAAGTAATTCATAGGAAAACTGGATGGATAATCGAGAATGCCACTATACACCATTATAAGGGCGCTCAAAACGTAGTTTCAATACTGACAAAAGTTACATTTTTTTGCGAAAATAAAATTCAAAACATTAATGTTAATGCATCTTATTTTCCGATTTTTTGATTTTTCTAATGTTTTTGACTTAGTTTATTATTTTTCATTTTTATTTATTTATATAATTAATAAATAATTATATATAATATACACATATACACACACATACATATATATATATATATAAATATATATACATACATATATATATATATATATATATTTTTTTTTTTTTTTTTTTTTTTTGTATGTTAGTCACTATTGGGAATGTTTTCTAGGATGTTATCGAGTGAAATTTGATACACTGAGTTGATAATTTTAATGACAAAATTGGGGGGATATGCATTATTAGTCGCTGTACTCAATAATTCCATAAAGTGCGCTAATTTATAATATTCATCACAAATTTTATTGATTCTAAGAGCCTGGTTTATTATAATATTTCTAAATACAGATATATGCAGACAAGAGTCAAAATGTTGAATTTTTGATGTATTAAATTTAAAATCCTGTCTTTTATCATACAAGTTTATAACCATATTACAATTTTGTAAATTTAAATTTAAATCTAAAAAGTTTGCAACATTTGTGTCATTATTACTTGCATTTAATTGTAAATTTTTTGGATAAAAGTTTAATACTATAGGGATATTATTATTAGGGGATACACATAAAATGTCATCTAAGTATCTAAACATGTGCATATTATGCAAGCTTGGATTAAAGTTTTTTTCATAGAAGAATAAATACAGATTAGCTAACAATGATGAGGCACACACCCCTTGTGGGATACCAACCTGTTGTTTAAAAATAGTACCACCATGTTGAATATAATTCTCATAAAGAGTGAAGTTAAGTAATTTTTTAAAAAGAAAATTTGAATATTTTAGGTTGATATTATATTTTTCAAAAATTCCTAAAATAATTCTATACAGATCATCTATATTAATATTATTAAACAAATCTTTGAAATCAAAGGTATAAATACTACGAATATTAGTAAGAGTTTTCAATTTCTTAACTACTTCAAAACTGTTTTTTACAATATGACAATTATTTGAGATTTCATCTGACGAGGATACTTCATGTAATATCTTTAATAATAATTTTCCAGCATTAGTAATGTAAGAATTATGCCCACTGGTAATGGTTCGAAAAGCAACAGGGGATTTATGAAACTTGGGTACTAAAACAATATATGGAATGTTATTACAACTATTTTTTAGATGGATTTGCTTATATTTGGCTGATATTCTATTGTATAAGATTTTAAGGTTAGTTTTATGTAAATTATAGATATGATTATTAAGTAAGTGTGACTGAAGGGTATTTTTGTAATAATATTTACATATAATTGAGTAGTTTCCACTTGCCTTATCGACATATGTAATGACAAAATCATTTTGTATTTCTTTAATATCATTTTTAATTGAATTAAGTTTATATGAATTATTAATTTTCTGATTATATATATAATGATTTAAGTATTGCTCTATTAAGACTCTCCAAGGTTTAAAGTCTTCTACAGGGATTTGATATTTATAACTGATTTTATAGATAAATTTATTTAAGTCAAGAAATAAACCTTTACATATTAATTTATGTTTAAATTTAGTAGGTATACGGTACTTAGTACCCAGTAACATCAGTGATCTTAGTGCATCATAATTAATAATATTTAGATTTCCCGTTATAACATGCCCATGGTGTTTATCTACGAAGTCTTTGTATTTTTCTAAATGACAGTGGCAATATGACTCTTTATCCAATTCATAGTTTTGATTAATATCTACTGATTTGGCAATTTGATTATAGTTGAAAATATAACGTCATATATATATATATATATATATATATATATATATAAAAAATTTTATATTCAATTTCTGTTAGATTATTTAAAAAATAATAGTCTTTTTAAACCTGATTTACATTCCATCAATAGTATTAAATTGAAAATTATCAATATGTATAATGATTTAAATATTAAATATAAATATCTTAAATTTCCTTATATAGTGCTTATTCCAAAATTTCATAAAAATCCTATTAAATTTAGAACAGTTACTAGTGGCCATAATACTTACTCTACTACTGCGAGTAAATTATTACTAAATTCTTTAAATCTAATAAATAATAGTTTAAGCCAGACTAGCAATAACTACCATATTCTAAATAATAGTAAAGAATTAAAGAATAAATTAACATGTCTTAGAAAAATAATAGGATTTCAAACTTTTGATTTTAAAGATCTTTTTAATAATATTAAGATATCTGATCTATATGATGTAATTTTAGCTCTATATAATGCTTATATTACACCTCTTTCAAATCAAATTAAATTTAAAAATTTTCCTAAACTTCTTCACTTTGTTATTTTCAATAATTATATTTTTCAAGGAAATAAATTATACTTACAAGTCTCAGGAGTTCCACAGGGTGGCTGTAGTAGCAGTATGCTAGCTAATTTATACCTTTATCATTATGAAATGTCATTTACTTCAATAGATTATACTTTTTACAGATATGTTGATGATCTGATTTGCTTAGTACATACAGAAAATTATCTCATAGATATAGATTACTATCCAGACAATTTGGAATTAATACCTAATGAAGCTACTATTAATAAAAATGTTAATTTTTTGGATTTAAATCTTTTTATTGATCCTTCTAATAGAATTGTTACAAATTTATATGATAAAAAAGACTTTTATAATTTTAATATTAATAAAATCTTACCTTTTAATTCCTGTAACTCGATTCAATTGTTTAGAAATATTATACTCAATCAGCTTTTTAGAATTTATAGATTATCTGATAAAAAATTTCATGCTATGCATATCAATAATCTCAAAATTACTAGTAATTTATATAAATATCCCACTTATTTAGTAAATAGTATTGTTAAAAAATTTAAAATAGCTGGATTTTTATAATTCTTTCCATAGTATCATATAATTCTATTCATAGTATCTTATATTAGCCAGTCATCTCCATTTCCCCCCCCCCCCCCCCATTCACTTCCCACTTCAGCATTACCTTTATTTGCCCCTCTTTTTAGTAGCTCTTTTTGTATATTAATACTTTTTCTTTACATTTCGCTCCACAGTTTTTCAATTCTTATGAATGGCAACAGTAAATGGTTTTTTATTTTTTCTTTACGAATGGCAACACTGGTCTCTTCTATCAGTGTTCCCTCGATCCCTGTAATGAATCGTCTGTACACATGCTGTGCTTTTTCCAGGTATTCATTTTTTCTTTTTTATTCCATCTTTATGTATGTCGTCCAAGTAGAAATAGTTCATAGATTTAATCTATCTATTTCTTCAGAAACATACATTTTTGAGTTTGCTTCTACAAAAAACTTGGACATGATTAGATTTTTGTAGAGGTTAACAATTCATGATTTAGGCTTAGAGCCTCGTCCACGTGTAAGGCGTTTGTGCTTGATTTCGTTTGTTATACTTATTTCGATTCCATACCTTTGTATTATATTTTTCATTGACTTGTTGATTCGATATTAATTTTTTTATTTTTTCCATATGCTTGAGGATTAATTGATTTTTACATTTGTTTTGTACGCCAGTTAGATAGTTGAATTTAGTTTAAGTTTTTCTTTTTTTGTTTCCATACCTTTTAATTTGGTTGATTTTCTGTAACTTGATAGCTAGTGTTTTGTATTTTTAATCCATTTGATTGATGATTTGCTGTATTATATTTTATTCTGTGGCTGTTTTTAAAAAGTTAGGTTTATCGTGTTACATCTTCTTACTTTTCGTTCATTGGATTTTCAAACTTCTATTATTATTATATATATATATATATATATATATATATATATATATATATATATGAAAACATAAGAATAAAAAAATGAGGGAAATAAACAAACCCCACACACTCCAATTAATTTTTGAAGTGATAAAGCAATTATATCATATGGTGAGTGTGACCGACTGACTCAGGAATTAATTTTAGCTAATTTGCCGAACGTAGAAGCTTGAAACTTTGTTTACACTTGAAATTTACCTACAAGTAAAGTCTAAAGAGGTATAAGGCAACTATTTCCTCGTGTTCTGGACTCCAGGGTTATGGGTTCAAATTCCACCTGCGGGCATAAATGTTGGGATGCCTGTTTAGGGTGTTATGTGATCCGACCCCCATGGTGCGTCAGGACAACATCGTGTGACGGCGAACTGGTTCACGATCTATGAGGAGCAATCTAAAAATATATCATTGTCCACAAATCGGCCGCTAAAAAATTAACAAATGATTGGGCAATCAAGTGCAGGGCCATAAAACAATTCTTTCAGCTAAAACTCGAAAAATGCTGGACGTTTTAATGCCCTCCAGTGCAGTCCCCGTTCTCTAACCACTGGGATGTCCCTCCTCAAATATTTAAATTAAGAAAGCTCAATATTTGTTTAAAAAAGCTTAATTTCATCTAGTTAAGCTAACGACTACACCGCTGCCTTAAATTACATCCCTACCAAACTTATTCACATAGAAAATCCAAAATTTTTGGTACTATAAAAAATATTTCGCCGTATATACATGCAATCCTAAACGCTTTGATTTCCTCTTTATACTTTCCCAAGAATGCATACTCATCGAAAGAAAATGTATCGCTATGAAGTCATAAATCTAACTTCGGGTTAAAGAAAAAATCAAACTTTTGGTTTGCCTCATAATTTTGTGATTAGCGTAGGACTACTGAGGCACCGCGTGCTCCTTAAAATTTTGTTAGCTTTTTGTGTGCACAAACTATGAAAAATCCTACAATCATCCCAAAATAAACGGTATGCCAAAGCTTAAAAATAAAGGAGCCGCTTAATCCGATCCGGCTGGCTGAGGACTGTTTCAATAAGCGCTTCCATCAACCTCATTACGCGCTAGAAAAATCATTTATAGTCACTTAACCCTCTCACCGGGGCATTACGTTCCTCAGATGCACATTGCCCTTTTAAGGACTGATAGAAAAAAAAAGAAACTAAATAATCCAGAAAAGCGGCAATCCAGGACGATGCCAAAAAAGGCGATAAATCTCTTATTCTGGCTTACCCATTACGCTATTCTCTTTTGAGCGTATTTATGCGAATTCGTCCCGCTTCACTACGGTAGCGCCGCAGTGTGGACACATTCGGCAGCTTAGCTGTCTGTCCGTGTAATTGGAGGGCATGAAAATACTCCAGAAATTGCTCTACCCTTCCCCCAACCGATGGTTTTAATGGACCAATAGGGAAGGAGAATGCGGGGGTTGTAGCATCGCTTCGAGAAGGGTTTCGATGTTGTAATTAATTGGGAATGCTGTGATTTCTTCACCCCCCCCCCTCCCTTTTTGTGCACGGCTATTTTCTTTATTTTCTTTCGTATTTATTATGGATGAGTGGGTGTAGAGATGCATTAGTTTTTAATGCGAGAGAGTGCCTCTAAGTGCATTCTCTGTTCTAATCTGTTCTTTTTGGCTTTATGTATCGGTTATTCTAACAAATCTAAATATTCGCCTATAAAGTGGTTGAATGGGGAATTCTTTTCCAAAAGAACATATGTGCACGTAAGAACAAGAGATGGTTTTCATGTGACGTCACGCCTGACGTACTCACTACACTAATGAATAGGAATAGGTTTATAAATACAAATTGTGTGATCATGCTTTGTCATTATATCTATTGGAGAACCCTACAATGTCTGGCGATTATGCCAGAAATGATTTCTCTCTTATTTTTAAATATTTCCTTATGTTATATATATATATAAAACTAATAGAGCAACAATTGAACTTGAGGACATACTCTAAAGTACTTAGGACTAATTATATAAATTCACTAAAACATTAATGGAAACATTGAAATACAGGTCAGATAGGAATAAAATGATGGGAAAGAGCTGATTAAGAGAACAATGGAATGGAAAATCCTCTTAAGACTAAATATCTTGTTGTTAGTGTGGCTGGTCTGTCGCCAATTCTGACCATTAACAAAGTCAATTAATAATAAATTTCAATTAATAATTTTCAGTGAAAATATTAACTTTCATATTATCAAATTGACAAAATTTGTACTCATAATTATGTTACCAACAAAAAAGTGTTGTAAGTAAATATATTATATTTTCGCCTTAACAAGTCAAGATTTTCGCTTTAACTTTCAATTTAACAAGTTTTAAAACATCATTATACTAGCAAATAAATATATTCCCGAAGCAATATTAAAGTCCAAAGTAGAATTTGCTGAAATATTCTTTAAGTAACTAAAGGGTATTCAGTTCGACTACATTTCGTTATCCTTGTACAGGAAATGAAATAACACATCCACTCTGCTACGAGGTTGCATCTTGCATTAAAACATTAACTGACGAATAGGTTCAAAACACAGCCACTGTATAGCAGATGAGGTCCGAAATGTACAGAGACAGCCGCCCAATTCAAAACACCTCTGGAAAGAAACCTCTGGTCAAAGGAATCCAGTGTGGTAACACATTTCCTTCGGCCCAGAACAAAACACCCTCGAAAAAACGAAGAATTCGGTAATCATGGCGAAATATAGCCGTGGGTATGCATTACTTCACAAAGTGGTCAGAAGCTTACGCAATCCCTGACCAATAGTTTACAACTTTTTGTGAAGTTCTCACTCGGAACTGGATATGTCGTTACGGGGTTCCATCTCTCATCCATTCTGATCAGGGAACGAACTTTAGCTCTGGCATATTCACCGGACTATGCAAACTACTGGGGATGGACAAAACTCGAACTATTCCTCTTCATCCTCAATCGGACGGCATGGTAGAAAGATTCAACAGAACGGTACTTAATCATATCCCCATATTCGTATCCAGAATCCAGCAAGACTGGGACCGTCATCTGCCTTTGTTCTTGCCGGCCTACAGAAGTGCCTTTCACGAATTGATCGGTCATTCTCCATCAAAAATACTGTTTGGCCGAGATCTACGATTACCATGTGACCTAATGTTTGGAAGACCATGTGATTCTCCTTTATCGCCTGACGAATATGTGCAAGATCTGTAGGCAGGTTGGTGGAGGTTCATCGTTTCGCTCGTGTGAGGATCAACAATGTTACCCATGAAGTGAAGACCCGGTACGATACCAAAGCTAATGAAGTACGATTCCAAGAAAGTGACGAAGTGTGGCTGTTCAACTCTCAGCGATGAACAGGATTTGCACAAAACTACGGCACAACGGGGAAGGAACCTACGTCATCAAGAAAAAAAAAATAGTGTCATTTATCGAATACAGAAATCGTCTTCAGCCCAGACAAAAGTTGTCTATATCGACAGATTGGCTTCGTATTTTGGACTACAGTAGATTGATACTGCCCGGGACGTGCAGTCTTAAGGAGGAGGCAGTGCTGCGAACGCGCAATATTCGCTTTGGCGCCTTCTCTTTCGTCTGTCTTGAAGGCCAGGCGAAGAAAATTTAGTGCATGACGTCAGCATGACTTGAGGATGACATGAGTCCAAGGTTGCCAGGATTTCCCAGTAGAAAAAGGGTTGGCAGATTTAGCGATTTGTCGCCAATTTGACGACATTTGGCCACTTCCGGAATGTTCCAAAAACTAGACGAAATAACGATATGGAGAGATTTCCAGAAGTTTCTATAGAGAGACTCTAAAAATACTTATCCCTCCGTTGAAGGGGAGTTTACGACTTTCCGTGACACGAGCTACATAGGACTGTGATTTTTGTCAACGTTTTGAGAATAGTAGCTCCCGTTTTATGAAAATATTTTCGTCAGTATTTTGAAAATAATATCATTTATTCTGTGAAATGAGTGGAGCATTTAAGTGCTGTTTGATTGTATATTGTTCCTGTTTACTTTGTGCTTGTGAATAAACGCAAGTTATCCAGAAACTTGGACTCGTTCTATTCTGATAGCACGTCCACGGTTCCAGAGGATACGTTCATAACAGCACCCAATAAAAAATAGATAATATTTTTTGTTAAATCCAGGATCTCACGAAACGCGGGCCTGTCGTAATCGGATTCTATATAAGATTTTTTAATGATTTCCTTCGTAGTCGAGACTCCTTTTACACTGGATATTACATGGCCCATCCAAGAACTTATATACACTTCCGAATCATCTATCTGTTGGATTGAGTTGTTCGTGTCAGGGGAGCTATAAGAGGGGCGTTCGAATTCTTCGCCCCATCGTTTGTCATTCCGCCCCCGAATGCGTTCTTTTTGCCGTTTAGGATTTCGAATCAGAACCCCTCCCTGAAGTCTCCCGAGAACAATCAGTGCTCAAGAATAGGGGTGCCTCCAAGACATGAAAAATGGAGTCGATCGAAAGTCTCCTGGAGTGGCCCAGATCTATGTTTCGACTTCCAATTGTCCAGCTTTTTCGTCCTTCCGCAAAGGTATAGATCATGGGCACGTGACGTCACGCTGAGAATTTTCCCCTTGCGTTTCCAAAACAAAACAAGTGTATGCTTAGCAGCTTAGAAATTTTCATCATTTCTGCATTAAAAATTTTAGAAATGTATAGTCGTTTAACCTTTCATTTTAGTAGGATATATCTAAATGTGTCTCTGATGGATATTTTTAATTTTCCGAAAAACAAAGTATTCACTTTCAATAAAATATATACACGAGTTTCTTTAAGAAAATTCGTTGAGTACCTTTCTCTTCTCACTTGCATATATACTGCAGAATCTTTTAGTAAATGCATACATCTTCAGAACGCTAGCAAGTGACTACTGTAAAAATGAATAGTTGCGTACCTTCACTTAAAATCACTTAAGGGGACCGTGGACGTTGAAATGAGCAAAAATCGACTAAAAAAAGTTTTAATATATAACATTATTTTACACATTTAACATTTGCTTACGGGTGGGACAGAGTCTATCCCAAACGAAGAACCTCCCCAAAAGACAGATATTTGACATACCCTATCCCAAACGGTTCGATTCTTCTTTGCAGGCATTGGCGTCGTGCACCTGCTGCAGCAGGCAGACGCTGACAGAAACATTGCACAGACAGAAACATTGCGCTGACAGAAACATTGCACCTGCTGCAGCAGGTGCAATGTTTCTGTCAGCGATTTCCATGGACGTCAATGCCTGCAAAGAAGGGTCGAACCGTTTGGGATAGTGTATGTCAAATATCTGTCTTTTGGGGAGGTTCTTCGTTTGGGATGGACGCTGTCCCACCCGTAAGCAAAAGATTGAATGCATTTTTTTCGAAACGGAATTTTCAAAGATTTTACATTTTTAAAATGCTCCATGCGTCTTAATTTTTGTCTGAGATGCATGGAATTTGGCAAGAAGATACCTCCCATAGTTTTTAATGAAACTGGGTATGTATTTTATAATTGGACTTTATTAATGTAATTAAAAGTGAATAAGAACCTAATTAAAGGATGAAAATTAAGTTTTAAAGCAGAAAAATATTTTTAAAAAATTATCTTTCTAAGGGATTTAAAAATGAATATACAAATATGTTCATAATGTGTTTTTGAGTGATCATAATGTAAATTGAATCAAAAATGCGAACAAATGGCACGCAAAGAGCATTTTCAAATTTTCGTTAAAAAAATTAGATTTAAAAAAATACAAAATTATAATAAAATTGAAAAAAAAAAATCATGGTATTGTATATAGTAATGTTAAGAGGAATATTTATACAAATTTTCACATTTCTAAATTAATAAATAAATAAAAAAAATTTCAACGTCCACCGTCCCCTTAAAGTGCACTTTAAAAATGAAATCTTTAAACAGATATTGTTACTCAAGTATTCTAAATAACTTATTTTCAGCACAAAAATAAATGTCAATCTTTAATGGGTTTAGTTTCAAATTTTATGGGCCATCATAGTCCGTTTACCATGACCCGCTATGATAAAAATAATGCCCTTTTGCCCTTACGTTTCTGCGCATCTTACAACGCAGGCTGTTTATGGACTCTCATGCCCATACTCTATTCAATAGGGACGGCTCGGGATTCTGAAATAGATGAAGTACTTACACAAAAATGTAACTGAATGGATATCTGAAACAGGTGAAGTACTTTCAATTGTTTTGAATGTATTTCATTTGAATTTTTGGACATGAATAACGTCTAGGGTCGGGGTATCCGACTGAAATCGGGGCGTTACAAAAAATGTACTTTGGGTGTTTATATCTCCGAGCCTAATAGATAAAATTGTAAACAATCTCTACTTGATAAAGAAAACTTGGGCAACGTATACAAGCACAAATAACATAATGATGCAGCGTACAACTGTTTCGAGATGCCCTTCGTCAGTGTACGAGGAATTTGGAAACCATGAAAAAGAAAAAGGCTATACCTATTGATTAATCTCTACTTGTTTTGATGAAAAAGTGAGTGACTATTTATAAACTAGTGAGATCGGTCGGCATTCTGCCTTATAAGGGCTAAACAAAAATCACGCAAGAAAGTTTCCTACTTTTGTTGAGTTTGTTTACCGAGTTGAGTCGTATATCTCAAATAAAAATTTATAAAATGATACAACGAGATTATATACATAGAGACAAGACTCGCATTCTGGCACCTTTATCAGCCACCGTTCGCGCTGTCGGTGTCGTCACAATCAGTCAATTTATTTGTTGTTGTGAAAATTGAAATTAAAATATATGGAATTAAAACAAGATATACGAAATAAAATTAAAATATCAACAGATGCATTTAATAGCAAACAGCAAGATCGTAGAGTTGAGTGTATGTGATGTCACGACAAGGAAGAACTTTAATTCATGGCGCCGGCAGTGTCTGCATGTTGTTCTTGTTGAGACTCAGACCGTCCGATCTACCAGAAAGGTGTAAAGTAACTGTTTGGACGGCCGGGAAGTGTCACCCAATTTTAGACCGGAATCCAGTGGGGAGGCAACCACAGGGACCGTATCCTCCTTCCGCTACCACCAACCTCTCGGTCATTGCATTATGCAGGGAACGGGCCGCTTACATCATGGACTCACTTTCAGTATCTGATGTCATACGCTCGTAAAGCTCTAGAGTTCATGAAATGTTTATCCGTGATTGAAACACGTTTGGCAACATTTTGTCGCAGCGTTACCCAGAGATAAATAGACGTATAAATCAAGGTTTTTATATTATTAATATACAAAACTAATTTCAATATTTTGAACAATTTTTATCGAAATAAGTTTTTGTCGGAGTGAGGGTTTATTTCGCTTTGCTTGCTTTCACGCGAAATATCTTTTAAACGAATGACTCTAAACAGTAAAAGACTAAAATATTTAGTAGGAAATTCAGTTTCTAGATATCAATATTTGTTTCTACAAGTCTCTTAGTTTCCGAATCATCCTTTTACCGAGTTGAAGAAAATTGAAAAATTTCCTTTTTTATTTTTTGATTGCGGATTTTAAATCGTTTTTCTTTTCTGCTCGAAACACTGCAAAATAATTGGGCCTCGGCCTAGCCCGTCTTGGGGAAGAGGCAGAGTTTATTTTACAGTGAAGCAGTTAAAAAGGGACTTCACTCCAGTAGTTGCTTACTTTGAGTGTGTAAAATGTCGTCTGTCTTGTAGCGTCTGTCAACACTGCAGGGAGAATATCAATTAGAAAAAAAATCTACATGAAATAGGTTGTCAAACAAGACATTGCAGAGATGTTGATGGCTGGACTGTTTTTTGTCAGAGGGAATCCTGTTTAAGGACTTAGGCAGGGTCAAATATTGGATGTGGGACAGTCCTATTTGGAGGGAGGATGATTGGCACCTATACTTCATCTAAATTAAAATGAGTCATTTGAAGGTCAAGGTGCATTTTGATTTGAGTGGGAGTTAAGCTTCTGTTAAAAGATTGGCTGTCGGATGCAAAGAATGGCTGCTGCAAATAGTATAGGTAGTGCTGGAGGAGTTTGGTTGTTGTGATTCTCAAATGCTATTTTCTGCTTGCATCCATTTAATGTACTTTTATTTTACAACGTTCCCAGAAAAGTCCCCAAGCATCCCAATAATTTTGTAAGGAAAAGTCAGTGAGTGTACATGTTAGAAATATCTACAGGGTGATTAAAAAAAGGTGGTCCAAACTTTAGGAGGTGGTAGTACACACCAAACCAAGCATTTTTCGTCATAGTTTACCGGGCCGGAAATGAAACGTAAAGGCGTTACAATGCGATGAATTATTGGACGAGGTGGCTCCATAGCTTGGCCCCCACAATCGCCCGATCTGTCGTGTCTTGACTTTCTTTTTTGTGGGAATATCTCAAGCGTCTCGTCCATGATACCCCCCCCCCCCCCCTTTGAATCTGAAGAGGAATTCGTCATTAGAATTTCAGCCGCTGCTGCAGAAGTGCGCGACATGTCTGATCTGTTCGAGAGAGTTTGCTAATCCCTCCATCGGCGAGGTGAGGCGTGCATTCAGGTGGGCGGTCGCTTTTTGGGGGGCCATTACTGTAATTGTTTGTTAAATGTCATTTTATAACGTCTAAGTCATTCTTGTGTTTTCGCCTCACTTCATCGGTTTCACCTTTAAGAGCCCACTGCCGCCTTTACGCTTCATTTCCGACCCGGTAAACTAGGACGACAAATGCTTGGTTTGGTGTGTACTATCACCTCGTAAAGTTTAGCTCGTCTTTTTTTAATAACCCTGTATAACAAAGTGACCGTGTCCCAACGAATCAAAGGGATTGCAGCGTTCCTAACGGAGAGTCGAATGAGTTTGGGAAGCAGACTCGGAAACAAAAAATAATCGTAAAGAATTGTATAATGCGTAAAAATGGACACTCAATCGGTTGCAGATGGCATTTATCGGACACAGTAAAGCAATAGGCGAATGGATGTCGCTTTCAGGATTGATACAATAAGCAACATTTACATTCATAAGAATAGTCTCCCATCGGTGACAATGCATACAGTACGAGAAAAAATAGGATCGCATACTTTGACGAGCATTGCAATCATCACAGTGTGAACACTGAAATGTATTTCTTGCTTTCCATTTCGTTCTTGGGAATATAAATAAATTGGGAATATAAAATTCATTCCTACCCATTAAACAATGCGTCTTCTTCTTCGACCCAGACCGTCCGACCCACTTGAAGGTGCAGGGTATCTGTTTAGACGGTTGGGAAGTACCACTCAATGTAAACCGAAACCCAGTAGGGGTGGCATCCACAGGGACCTTCTCTCCTCCCCTTACCACCAACCTGTCGGAAGGACTTGCAAACTCATATATTTAACGCGTCCGTACTCCGAGTGAGTACAGGGACAGTTTGGGCAGAGGCTGGAATCGAACTCTGGTCATTCGAGTGTAATCTCCGCGCACTAACCTCTGGACTGTCCCACCTCATTAGGTTGTACACCTTTGTGATTGACATTTTTCTTCTATCTCTCTTTTTTGCCGAGTGAGTGTTCCCAACTTCTTCAATTCTTCGTTTGGGGTATGTACACTTACGGACGTATACACTAACGTGTACACTCACGGACGTGTACAACTCACGGATCTTTCCTTATAAAATAATTTGGGACTTTCCTAGGAACCCTGTGTATTTTTTAAGGAACACACTTTAAAATATTTTGTATTTTACTGTGACCTTTCAGTTTAGTATAAAATTACTTTAGTATAAAACTCAATAGAGTGATAAAATGACAAACTCAATTTTTAATGACACAACAACAGTAAACCGCGTTTTCATCTATGAGCTAGCTCTATTCAAACATAATCCAAACAGTTCCATTTCTAAGGAGATCCTGGAATCCCTTTCGAGTGAAAAACGATCCTGGAACCTTGTCGAGTGGTGTTCGAGTGGAGAGGAGTGGGGGGTAAAGAAAGCGATTCCAAAACGTCTCTTCTGGCATTTTCCGAACACGACCTATAAGTTATCTTCTACCAGAAGTCACTGACTTTCTTTATAGGAGTTTCAGAATGGTTGTTCTTTCTCTTCTTCGGTTTCTCCCCTTATCTTACTTTTGCTATTAATGATGGCTTTGAAACGTGACTATTATTTTAAGACTATTATTTCATTTGGTATTTTGAGGGTGTTTCTCTCTCAGTTCTCGTTAGGTGGGAACTTTTGTGTTCTCAGTTTACAGCTACTTCTCAGATACAGTAATAAGGTAACTTATATTTAGCAAGGACTTGTATAAATAAACGTACGATATTTGCCGTATAAATAATTATAAAAGCTAATCGCAAGGTTTATTTATTTATATTCCCAAGGCCAACTAAAATACTAAATATATTAATTAAATGCTTGTTTTATACGTAATATTTGACGACGACACGAATAAGACCAGCCCCATCCCTCTAAGACGAACCGTGCTCGAGATTTGTTCCCCAGTAATCTACCAGGAGCATGAATTTATTTGCTAAAAGGAATTTTAGCACGAATATTGGTTCTTATTGTGCGATTAATAATTTTTGAAAACTTTACAACAGCTTCCCCGATCATCTCGATATTTTTTGATTCATGGGAAATGGCTTTTAAAAATCATGTGTTGTAAATATTTTATATTTTAATGTATTTATTGTATGTATTTAATGTATGTATTTATTACTTTCCTTATATACACATTGTATAAGGAAAGTATTGTTGTTGTTGAGACCCAGACCGTCCGACCTACCAGAAAGGTGTAAGGTAACTGTATGGACGGCCGGGAAGTGCCACCCAATTTAGACCGGAACCCAGTGGGGGAGGCATCCACAGGGACCGTACCCTCCTTCCCCTACCACCAACCTCTCGGAAGGACTTACGGACCCACATGCTTAACGTGATCGTACTCCGCATGAACACGGCGGCATTTTGTGGTAGCGTGCAAATCTAGCGCGCAAACCACGGGGATACCGCACCCGAGATGGCCAACAGCACGCGGTGTTCCGAGGTGGTCACCCACCAAGTACTAACCGCGCCCGATGCTGCTTGACTTCGGTGATCTAACGAGAACCGGTGTTTTCAGCACGGTACGGCCGTTGGCCCAAGGAAAGTATTGTGAAGGGGTCGAAAATTCGAATTCGAGTTTTCGACGGGAGAGCACGTTTCAATCATCCCTGATACGAATCAAACAGTTTTGAAGTGATGGCTGTGTGTGTGTGTGTGTGAAAGTATGTGTGTATGTGTGTATGTGTGTGTGTGTGTGTGTGTGTGTGTGTGTGTGTGTGTGTGTGTCAGTGAGTCTGTGGAGACGATAACTGACGAACGAATGGACCGATTCGAACGAAATTTGGTACAAAAATCACAATCCGTAAACACTGGAAGCCTATTGTTTTTATAAGCAATCGAATGTTCAGAACCCCCTAAATTTTCGAATGAAATTTTGAAAAAATCGTCAAAAAATCAAAACCGCTAATAAAGTTACGCAAATAGACATTTCTTATGTAATTTTTCATTAGAAAACGATTGACATAAATGTTAGAACGCTAACATGAACCGTTCTCGAGATATTTGCACATTAAAGAAAAAAATATCAAAATGTTATATAAAATAAAAAAAAAATATTTCCTATTGAGAAACATGTTCACTTTTCATATGTAATACCATGCGATAAATTGGGTGACATCATTCTCGTGGATCTAGTTCGTTTCATTCATGAAAAATGATACTTTGAGTAATACTTTTGTATTTGAACGCCAATAATCATTTATCTGCTGTAAGCATAACTTATTTCTCTGTCCATAACGTTTGGCGATATTTTGGCAACGAATTTGGCGGAATGTCGTGAACTTGGCGACATTTTTAATTGTTGCCAAATTATCAAAAATCTCGCCAAATTGATAAAAATGATGCTAAATCAATGAAAATGACGGCTCATTGAAGAAAATTCAATATCTTGGAAAGAATATAAGTATCTACTATAAGAATAACATTTTTTTAAACTGTAAAAGTAGTAAATTCATTGCATTGTATAAGGAAAGTCATGTGTTGCCCACATCAGATTTTTTTTTGTATGTATTACAAATGCATTTGCATGTGCTTTTGAAAATCCTTTATTGTCAATAGTTTGTATTTTAATGTATTTTATTATACTTTTATCTGTATATTTTGTATCGCATTTTAACTTGCACGCTGTTACTAGAGTTTTGTCCTGTAGTTTGCGTTCTTTTTAAATAAATAAATAAAAATAAAATAAAATAGCCAAGTTCCGAAATTTCGAAGGGTCGGCCAAAATGCGGTAAGTTGTCGAACGAAAAAGATGTACTGAAGTTGCAAACTGGATATATTTTTAAATAGGTGTCCGTGTCAGTTTATGCAATTAAAATTGATTTAATAGATTATGAAAGAGACAACGAATTTGAGCCTGTAGAGAAAGCCGTCCCACATCAGCTTTTTTTTTAATTCTTTAGAGGGGGGGGGCGTGTCAAAATCGAAATTGGACCTGATTTCCTTGAAACGCCTTTTAGTGTACTAGATAACAACAAATAAAGTGAAATAATAATTAAAAAAAAACCTTGTGTTGGGTGATTTGTTTCCAAACGATTATGAAATTCTTTAAATCACTAGTACAAATCTATCTCCATATTTCAAACGAATTCGGTGTTATACGGTATTAGTAAGGATTTTCTTTCTTGCTCTGTTTTTTCTTTTAAGAAGCTTATATGTCAAACACATGACTTTTCTTAAGCAAATAAGAATTGCTTAAGAAAAGTCAGCCATTGAAGTTTAGGTAGAGATACAATAATACAAATTACAGCTTATCTATAACATGTTCAAAACCTATGGATAAACATATGCAATTGAATGGAAATTGCGCACCAGGTGGAAAACATTGGTAACTACTGAAAATGAGTTTTTGATTATTTCTAGTTAAAGTTATTTACAAAGTAATCGCAAATTTGATAATAGTGAGCCTAATTTAATTTCTTAAAGTTTTTTTTTAATTTCATTTTATATCAGAAACGCAATAACGGTGCATGTTAATGTTCTATAAAGGATTCCATAAAAAAAAAATTGTAAGATTTTTTTTAAATAATCATTTGTTCTATTTTTTTGGTTTTTGAGGAAAAATATTAAAAAAAAATCTGATGTAGGCAACACATGACTTTCCTTATATAATGCAATGAATTTACTACTTTTACAGTTAAAAAAATGTTATTCTTATAGTAGATACCTATATTCTTTCCAAGATATTGAATTTCCTTCAGTTAGTCGTCATTTTCATTGATTTAGCGTCATTTTTATACATTTGGCGAGATTTTTGTTAATTTTGCAACAATTAAAAATGTCGCCAAGTGGCGACATTCCGCCAAATTCGTCATCAAAATCTCGCCAAGCGTTATGGACGGAGAAATAAGTTATTCTTACAGCAGAAAAATGACTATTGGCGTTCAAATACAAAAGTATTACTCAAAGTATATTTTTTCAGGAATGGAACTAGCTATATCCACGAGAATGTCACCAAATTTATCGCATGGTATTACATTTGAAAAGTGAACATGTTTCTCAATAGGAGATATTTTTTTTTTTATTTTATGACTTTTTGATAATTTTTTTGAAAAATGTGCAATATCTCGAGAACGGTTCATGTTAGCGTTCTAAAATTTATGTCAATCGTTTTCTAATGAGACATTACATAAGAAATGTCTATTTGCGTAACTTTATTACCGGTTTTGATTTTTTGACGATTTTTCAAAATTTCACTCGGAAATTTAGGGGGGGGGGGGGGCCTGAACATTCGATTGCGTATAAAAACAATACGCTTTCAGTGTTTACGGATTGTGATTTTTGTACCAAATTTAGTTCGAATCGTTCCATTCGTTCGTCAGGTATCGTGTCCACAGTCTCACTGACACACACACACACACACACACACACACACACACACACACACACACACACACACACACACACACACACACACACACACACACACACACACATACATACATACTTTCACACACACACAGACACAGACATCACTTCAAAAATGTTTGATTCGTGATCAGGCATGTTTGAAACGTGCTCTCCCGTCGAAAATTCGAATTCGAATTTTCTACTCTGTCACAATGCTTTCCTTATACATTATGTATATAAGGAAAGTAATAAGGGTCTTCTTCTCAAACCACCTCCTCCAAAATCAATAGGTTTTTAAATTTTGTCCGTTGAAATAATCGTACCCAATTTTCTTGATATATTTTCTCGAGATATATCGGATGCACAGGAATTGAATAAAATTCTTTTATTTGTATTCAGGGATGCTCAAATTGCATAAATCCAGCCAAATTCAAAATTCCATTTTTACTTTCCTTATATACATAATATATAAGGGAAATATTGTGACGGGGTCGAAAATTCGAATTCGAGTTTTCGACGGGAGAGCACGTTTCAAGCATCCCTGATCACGAATCAAACATTTTTGAAGTGATGTCTCTGTGTGTGTGTGTGTCAGTGAGTCTGTGGAGACGATAACTGACGAACGAATGGACCGATTCGAACGCAATTTGGTACAAAAATCACAATCCGTAAACACTGAAAGCGTATTGTTTTTATACGCAATCGAATGTTCAGACCCCCCCCCCCCCCTAAATTTTCTAGTGAAATTTCGAAAAAATCGTCAAAAAATCAAAACCGCTAATAAAGTTACGCAAATAGACATTTCTTATGTAATTTTTCATTAGAAAACGATTGACATAAATTTTAGAACGCTAACATGAACCATTCTCGAGATATTGCACATTTTTCAAAAAAATTATCAAAAAGTCATATAAAATAAAAAAAAATATTTCCTATTGAGAAACATGTTCATTTTTCGTATGTAATACCATGCGATAAATTGGGTGACATCATTCTCGTGGATCTAGCTCGTTCCATTCATGAAAAATATATTTTGAGTAATACTTTTGTATGTGAACGCCAATAGTCATTTATCTGCTGTAAGAATAACTTATTTCTTCGTCCATAACGCTTGGCCAGATTTTGGCGACGAATTTGCAATGTCGCCAACTCGGCGACTTTTTTAAATGTTACTAAATTAACGAAAAACTCGCCAAATGGATAAAAATGACGCTAAATCAATGACGACTCATTGATGATGACGACATGGAAAATGACGACTTATTGAAGAAAATTCAATATCTTGGAAAGAATATAAATGACTACTTTAAAAATAATCTTTTTTTTTTTACTGTAAAAGTAGTTAATTCATTGCATTATATAAAGAATGTCATGTGTTGCCCACATCAGATTTTTTTTTTTTTTTTATCCCGTCTTCGTATTTTCTTTTAACATTCCGTGCAGTGCATAGGGAAGGAGTTAAGTTGGTTTCTCCATAATTTTTTCCTAAGATTTTTAAAAAGTTCCATCCGAATAATTTTCTTTCGAATACAATCATTAAAAAAATTAATACAACATTCCGTTTTTGAAGATGCGATTTTCCATCTCTCTCTCTCTCTCTCTCTCTCTCTCTCTTTTCAGCTGATATACTATTTTTTTCGCTCACTCGTCTTGTTTATTAAGACAAACTCTGTGTCGATGTGAATCACAGCGCAGAATAACGTGCTTAATTGAGTCCTCGAGCGCGATTTGAGATTCGGATCGCACACAAAAGACGCCTACCGTTTCACTCCCCCCCCACAAATGTACTCTCAGCATTTTTTATGGCTCCCTATTGTGCGTAAAAAGTGTAGAGACTTTATCAGAGCTCCGCGAATTAAACGATTGCAGGGACGAAAAAAATGGGGGGGGGGGGGGGGGGGGGCGACTGTGACTACTCAGCCGATGGACCTAACAAGGCTTACACAATTAAACCAAGATCGAGTGCATTTTTAATTGGCTGAAAAATTTCCTCCACTAATCTTTTCAAAAAATTTTTTTATTAATTTTACTTCGGTTCAACCAAATCCTTTCTTTTTCCCTATCTCTTGCATCTTTTTTGTTTTAATTCTTTTTTAAATCTCTTGCGAAGGAACTCTTTTTTTTTCTTTTTTCTTCGTCCTCCCCGTTCATATTTTGTGCTCTCCCCTTCCAACTCCCAATTTACCTATACGCGCTTTTTCTTTTCCGCTTTTTTTAAATTCAGTATTTTTACCTTTCTCTCCTTATTATTTTTACGGTGATAATGAAAATGATCCGAGTTTTCGAAAGAACAAAGGAAGAAGAAAAAGAAAAAAAAGTTGTTGAAAAAAAAAGATAATGAAAGATTAAAACAAAAAGACGAAAAACTGGAGCGTTGAAAAAAAAAATTAGAAAAAAGTTTCGACGGAATAGAATGGTAGAGGGGGGGGGGGGGGGATCAAGATTTTTCCAATCGAAATTTCTCTCTAAGCGCTGAGGTAAAAAGCGAGAGGATCCTAATAAAACACGCGGAAAAAATTTATCAACTTTCCTTTCACGGGTTTAATTAGTAGGAATTGTCATTGTGAAAATGGTCGGAAAACAGATTGCTACTCAGTCGTTGAACAATATTGAAAGATGGCCGCCTAAAAAATTTCCCCAACAACGGAAGAGTTAAAAAGATAGGGGAGGGTAAGACAAAAAACACTTGATGGATTTTTTATCTACGTTTTTAAGAGCTGGAAAATCG